>JALLAS010000856.1:0-11111 GCA_036939415.1 Detonula confervacea
ACAATGAAAAAAAGAGGAAACAGAAGGAGAGAAAGAATGAAAAGAGGAAGGAAAACGTCAAATGCTGTGGGAATCCCAAAAAGAAACAGATCTTGAAAAACGTCAATGTGATTATGCAGCAATGCCAAACAAAAAGCATACCGAACTGTTGAATTCTATGAAGGAATATCAGGAGACCAACAAGGAAAGCCTCTTGACTGCCAAGAAGGAGTATCGGAAGGCCAACAAGGATGAAATTTCCGCTAACAAGAAGGGGTATCGGAAGGCCAACAAGGATGAAATCACGGCTACCATGAAGGGGTATCAGGAGGCCAACAAAGATGAAATTGCGGCTACCATGAATGGGTATTGGGAGGCCAACAAGGATGAAATTGCAGCTACCATGAAGGGGTATCGGGATGCCAACAAGCATGAAATTACAGCTACCATGAAGGGGTATTGGGATGCCAACAAGGATAAAATATTGGCTGTCAATAAGGGGTATCGGGATGCCAACAAGGATGAAATCTTGGCTGTCAAGAAGGGGTATCGGAAGGCCAAGAAAGATGAAATTGAGATTGCCAACAAGGAATACTATACCTCAAATAAGGGTTCAATCCTTGACAAGAGAAAAATATCGTATGCAACAGAGTTGCATCCATTTTTGTTGAAGCATGGTTTAGAACGCCATTGTGTTGATGTAAGCGATGAAGAAGAAGACGACAGTGTCTTGTGCACAACCTGCTACAGTGAATCTGAATCAGTGAGCAATGATGATTCGGTATTAACAGACAGTTGTTATAGTAACAGCTGCTGTTCATTGAATGCAAATTGTTTTGGTGAACAATGTTCATATAATGAAAGTGGCAGCATAAATGATTTTGGTACAAATTACAGTGATGATGGTAGTTTGGATAACAACAGTTATGAAAATGTCAATAGTTTGGATGATGTTGACGTTTCTGATGTTGATGATGATGCTATTAATGGAAGTGTCAACGAATATATTGCTGGAGGAGATGAGTTTAGTGATGCAATATCGTCTGTTTCTGAAGATGAAGGAGATTGGCTAGATAACGATTTGAGTGTTGCAGATGATGTTTTTTTTATTCAGAGGAGGGCAGTGTCGAATTTTCTTTTGATCCTGACAGATATTGCCAAAATTGTTGGAGACAACAAATGGTGAATGATGATTCAAAGTATAGATTGTGTTTCCGCACTATTGAAAGCAATGAAATTGCAAGGCAAAAGTTGTGCATTCTGAAAAGCTCAAGAAACTTTTCCATTGCTACGTATACGGTTTGTAAACAATGCTATTGCTATCTGAAAAAAGAAGAAGGCAATACTGTGGTGGAGAATGCAAAGCGTAAAAATTGGGAAAATACATGGCCCTCCTTTTATAGGGATCTCCTTTTTGGCAAACAAAAAACAGATGGAAGGCAATTTCATGATATTTGTGGAGCATCAAAGTTGTGGCAGTTAGTTCCAGAAACAATTCGACCTTTTTGGAAGAATAGGTTGGAAACTTTTGAAATGAATGGTGTTAAACCATATGCTTTATGCATTGAAGAATCTACCCCCTCAGTTTTTGATGATAGGACAGATGATATTGATTTTTTTTGGAGCAGTATAAAAAGTTATCAATTGGTCAGTTGGTTGGCAGCTTTCTCTTGTAAGAGAGAACAACCCATTGCACTGCCTAACGTTTTGTGTCCTTGGGGATGTTCAGAGTTCTGCTTCAGAGCGAAGCCATATAATGCTGCCATTGTCATTCAGCATTACTTATCGGAAGTGCAGCTCAATTTTCCGGATTCGAAATGGTACAAGATTTTATATGTCATGGAGAGCTCTCGTTTAGATTATCTTAGACCCAGTCATGATTATGACACAATATTGATGAACAAGAAGTGGAAAGTTCTCCCATCTATAGTAATGGATGAGAAAGGTACACCGATGGTGTTGATGTGTCGTCATCATTACAAGCATAGTGATATGAAACATCTTCATATGCATCCTCCTAGGAAGCCTTATCATAACTTGAGTCCAGAAAGAGCTGATCAATTGAGCCATGCTATTGTCCAAGCAGCAACTTTGCAGACCACTAGGTCTCATAAATTTTGCTCAAGTTTTCGAATGCATACACAAGAATCTAGCTGGGCAGGTATAGATACATTTACAGTGGGTACTTGTGGAAACTTTGGTGGAAACAATATGGCAATGCTTGGAGAGGCTGCATCATTATCTTTGAAAATGCGCAATGATATCAAATCTTTGGCAGCTGAGAATGTAAAGGAGGAAATTATGACTCCAGAATATCTTCAATCCATGGAAGATTATGGGAAACATGCTTATCCTGATGATTTGATAATGTCATTGATTCATGGGTCTACATATGTTCCTATTGATGATGCTATTGACTTGCAAATGGATTCCACTCAAGATGAAAATGTATTGATTACTATTCACAAAAATGCAAGAAACAGTCTTATTGCAGGTACAGTAACTACAGATGTGATGAGTGCCAAAAAATCCTGGTTGCCAATGATCAACTATGTTCAGATTGAGGATTTGACTAGATATGGATATCCAATGAAAGCGATAGAAGATTATACAAGTCGAGTTGAACAACAGCCAACTATGATGTTATGGTCTTTGATTGGGTGTATGGTTAGCTGCAAAGAACTGTGGCGAGTAGTTGATCAACAGCCTGAAAATTTCAATGATTATTGGTGGGATGCTTATGTTCTAACACATATCACCTGGAAATATCTCAAGCATGCACAGCTTGCAAATCCAAAGGCCAAAACTCCTTTAAAAAAAGGAACCTCAACAACAGTGTCCATGTTGAAAAAGATAAAACCAATGATGCCTGAAGCCATGTCTGCATACATGGGAGATGCAGTAAATGAGAGAGAGATTTTTTTCAAATTCAGCTTGGGGTATTGGAAAAAATTGTTTCCTGTCAACAAATATCCAAAAGTTTTTGTTTGTTCAAGGAATGACCAACCAGCTTACCTGCCTATATCTCCTGATGCAGAAATAATAATTGCAGTGGGTTGTTCCAACCAGAATGAGTCTCCATCTGTGCCAACCATTGAAGATGATAAAATTCTTGCAGGTTTGCATTATTTTGAAGCAAGAGTGATACTATGTCTTTCTGGTGATCCACAAGCCAAAAAAGCTGGGACTTTTAATGGTTGTAGATTTATGCGTCATGGCAATGGCTACACTAATTGGCGGAGACAGTTAAGGACCAAAGATTCACAGTTTTTGATTACTGATTGTGATGGAGGAAAGCCTTACCATGAAATGAGTACTTATGGATTCATGCCCAATTTATTTGCATGTGTTGTTGTATATGTACGAATTGATATGGGTGGATTGGAAAATGAGAAGAAGAGGATTGATTTTCATAGATCCCTGGGTGGTCAAGGCCACCTTGCTTGTGAGTGCAATCATTATCCATTGCTATCTACAGGGAGAAAAGTTGGAGATCGAAGACATTGCATGCAAACAGATTGTGTGAAAAAAGAAACTTATGTCTGTGCCAATAGGGATTGCCACACACGGGTGTGTAAAAAATGTCTTGAATCCTTCCCCACCACCAGTATTACCTATTTGGCACCTCCAACACAAGCAGAAGAAGATGTTGAAGTATGGATGGCTGAAAATGATAATGAAAATGAAGAAGATGATATTCCACTCCAAGAAACTATGAGAAGAAGGAAGAACTGCATTGTCGAACATAGTGATACAAGTAATACTGAAGAAGACTACGCACATCCACATGATGGTCAAGATGATTTTTACACTGCAGATTACTTAACTCGGGGTAATACAACAAAAGAGGAAGAGGTATTAACTGGAAAATATGCAGATGATGATGATATACGACATGAAGGTAAGTAAAAATTATCTTGGTACTTATTTGTATGGCAGTATTGATTGGCTATTGTAGCTTGCTTTGTCTTTCAGAAACATATTATTTGGTTTGTAATGAAATGGGGCTGTTGTGTTTTATTTCATATCATGACGGATTATTGTACTTATTGAGAACCGGAAACAGCCCAGTCCAAAATGATATACAGGCTATTATAGGTGGCATTGTCTTTCAGAAACATAGTAGGAGTATTTGCTTGGGGCTGTTGTCTTTTGGTTGTACTACAAAGTGGTATGGTATGTCATTCTTGATGACGCTTGATACCAAGAAGGTATTTATTTTTGTAGGCTACTATAGGCTATTATAGGCGGCAGTATTGTCTTTCAGAAACATATTATTTGCTTGGGGCTGTTGTATTTTGTAATGAAATTGTCTTTCAGAAACATATTATTTGTTTTACCATGAAAAGGGCGGGGTTGTTGTTTTTATTGTACTTATTGAGAACCGGAAACAGCCCAGTCCAAAATGATATACAGGCTATTATAGGTGGCATTGTCTTTCAGAAACATAGTAGGAGTATTTGCTTGGGGCTGTTGTCTTTTGGTTGTACTACAAAGTGGTATGGTATGTCATTCTTGATGACGCTTGATACCAAGAAGGTATTTATTTTTGTAGGCTACTATAGGCTATTATAGGCGGCAGTATTGTCTTTCAGAAACATATTATTTGCTTGGGGCTGTTGTATTTTGTAATGAAATTGTCTTTCAGAAACATATTATTTGTTTTACCATGAAAAGGGCGGGGTTGTTGTTTTTTATATGATTAGTGATGGATTGCGTTACTTCTTGACAATCAGAAAAAGCCCATGCCACGAGATTCACTGTTAAATAGGCTAATGTGGGTTGTTTTGACTTTCAGAAACGCATTGTTATTTATTTGGGGCTGTTGTGTTTTGTCATGAGTCAGTTGTATCATAAAGTGGTATGTATGTTATGTTTGTATTGGCGCCATGATAGTTTTCATTTTTTGTTTGAGCTTTTTAATATGAGGCTGTTGTATTTTGTTATGATTCATTGTTATGCTAATGTATCTGTTGGAAGCTTTAATCAATATCATGTTATGTTTTTCTATTTCCTATTGTTCAATATCTTAGGTGATTCAAGTGATGAAGAAGGGCTTGGCATTCCAACAACAAATGCTGGAGATGTCCCTCTTATCATCTGTGAAAGAACAGAGCTAAACAGTGTGCCATCTCATGTCTTACTTAACCAATGTGGAGTTACATGCCTAAGATACAATCATCGCATTGTTGGAACTAGCGCTCAACAAAATTTTATCCAGAGAATGGTATCAAAGGTGTATGGAAAATCTTTTCCATTAATTTATCTTCTTGGAATGTTATACCCAAGACATTTTTATGTGGAATCAAGATTATGTCCAGGTTCAATTTTGGGTGTGCCCCCTCTTTGGACTTACACTACTCAAAAGCATCCTTTAGGGTTTGCTTCCAACATTCAACATAGTCGATTACACATTACAAATGCAGGCTCTTCTACAAGCACTGATGCTCATTTGGTTTATTTTCATTATGATGTACAGACCAACAGAGCTATGAGCAATATAGATTCAAGATTGGTGACAAGGCATGGATTTGAAGTTGATGAAATGAGTCCAAGTGGTATCAGTCTTCGTGATAATACTATGTCAGATCTATCTGAAAGTGTTGATAGTCACCAAGCTGCTTTGAATCTTGCTGGAACAAAACCATATTTTGATTTTGATCTGTTCTTAACTTTTACTTGCAATCAAGCCAAACATCCAGGGATTAGTCATCTTCATCAGTGGAAAACTAGCCGAGAGTGGACTCAAGGTATTCCCTGCTATACAGATAAGACTGATTTAGAGCGAAGGGAATATGATAAGGCATTCGAGCAAGCATATGCCACTATTGTATCAAGGTGTTGGTTCGAAGTGAGAAAATTTTGGTTGGAGTATATTACATACAGTGTTTCATCAGTTTTAACCAGAGTTTTCCATGCATTTTGGCGAGATGAATATCAGGATAAATGTGGTAACTTGCCACACATTCATGGGCTTTGTGCTCTCTACAAAGAAGACATGGATGATCCTTTGTTTAAGGATGTTATTATGGACCTTCAGAAGTGTTCTGTCCTTGACCTGTGTCCAGCAGATGAAGGGAAAAAGTTAATAGATGAGGGTATACTCAGTGGATGGCTTGACAAAGATGCTTTCGAAGAAGATGCCAGGATACATTTGACACACAGATGTAATCAAAGGTGCAAAATCAGAGTGGGTGAAGGAAATGGACCTGAGAACTTTCGATGCAAAAAGATTGATACTGTTTTGGCATCAAAAAAATGTGGAGATCATGAGTTTATGCCCATACATTATATTTTCAGTAGAGAGTTCAATGATTTGATGCAGCGTCTAGATCTGTACCAACCTCCTGATGTTGGGGTTCATATAGAGGGAGAATACTTCCATCCCATCCTAAAGCCTACAAGACATATTGGTAAAGTCCATCCTGGTGCCAGAGATAATATGTCTCCTGTGTGTGCTGAATGGTTTGCTGCACTCAGATCAATGATGAATTATCAAATCTTGACCAACACTAATGGAGTTGCACGATACGTTGTTAAGTACATTGTGAAGTTGGATGAGGGCAATCGGTGCACTGTATGGGCAGATGCAAATACAGGTGCTACAATGAGAGTAGAAAATCAATTTTTACACAACACAAAAATTGTGAGATCAAAAATTTACGAGGACAAAGCTTTTGAGAAATCAAGAAAGAGCCAACATCCATCTGGTAGGGCTGTGGCTTTTGTGGAATGCATGCAACACTTGCTAGGAATACCTGAAGTTATTACAACAATCAAGTTTATAGAAATATCCACCAAGCCATTTGAGCAAAGATCCACCACTAGTGTTAAATTGAAACCTTGTGGAACACTTGATAGACCGGAGCATGAGCATCAGCAAGACGTCCATACAATGAAACCCACTTCTGAATTTGTTCGTGAAACTGCAAATCCTCCTTTCCCAGTGTTGAAACGGATGACACTAAATCAGTTACTTTTGTACAGGGGAGGAAATGTAAAAGCTGGATCCTATGATAAAATATCACTTTTTGGTTTACGTCCGGTTGAACTGCTAGCACTTGTACCTGGTGTGGATGGTTATTACAGATGGTTTACATTTGGAGATGAGTTGGACATTGACCAAATCACACAGAGAACAAAACATGATGTATGTGAATGTGCTTGGATTGATGGTCTTGGTCGTCAGTTGAAGCTAAGATCACCAGCCTTGGATGAATTTAAGCAACATCTTGATTCCTTGGATGCCTCTACATTGAACATGGAGTCATGCATGTTGAAAGAATTTCTTCTGAATATGATTATGAATGATACTCCAAGAGCGCGGTTTGTGAAAGAAGGTGGCAATGAACAGGACCTTCCAATTCCAGTATTTTCAAGCATTACACCACACTCTTCTGTTCAATTCCTGTTGCATGTAATGCTCATGTGCGGTAGTTATAATACTGAATTGGACCTGAGAGAATGCTGTACTATGAGAGAAAGCCTGGTTATTGCTAAGCTCATTGGTAATAAAACTGATGAAGAATCTCTCAAGAAATATGTGGATGACATGGTAAAACTCACTATTGATAAAGTTTGCACAAGACAACCTATATCACTCAGAAAACTTGAAGATTATTTAATTGCAGCCAGCAACTTATTCGAAAGCGTGATTCTTCGTGATGAATTACCATCAACTGATTTGCCACCATGCATCCTTACTGAGCTGCTCAATGACAAGGCTGAAGAGTTGGCTAAATTTTGGACCACTGTAAAGGATGATCATTTGGAAGCAATTTATGAAGTGTTGCCAAATAACATGCCAGTACCTACAAAGGCCAATATACAATCTTGCACCAAATCTCATCATGCAATGTGGGATACTTCTCCAACTGAAGCATTTGTCAAATCTGTGGAACAATCCCAATCATCGTACGAAGAACAATTATTGGCAGTTACCATTGCAGTGCGAGCAATACAAAAGTATACAAATGAATTTGGGGCAGGTGCATGTACCTATACAAAAGGTGAAATTGTTCATGGAGTTCCTGGTGCTGGAAAATCTCATGTTATTTCATACATTACATTGGTAGCACTATCATTGGCTCTGAGAGTAATGACTACTGCAATTATGGGAGTAAGGGCAAATGCATTTGGAGGGATGCATTTTCACATGTTATTATGTCTGCCTACAAAAACAACTTGTACTCCATATCGGCTTGCTGAAATTTCAATTTCAAAATTGCACCGGAAACAAAACATCAATCTGTTGCATTGCCTCCTTACTGTTGATATACTCATTATTGATGAATGTGGTATGCTATCTGCACAGCAATTATCCATCCTTGATATTATACTACGAAAGCTCCGGCATGTCCGCACACCTTTTGGAGGAGTATTAGTTTTTGGGACAATGGATCATGCTCAATTCAGTGCCATTAATGGTTTACCATTTCTTCTTTCTACTCACCTCCTAACAGACTTTACTTTAGTTGGATTAAAACATTCTGTGAGGGCAGCTGGTGATCCAGAGCTGCAAAAATTGCAAAATATGACTCGAGTGAATCCCTGGTGGCTCATTGAAAACCAAGAAATAGAGAAGCCAAAGTTCTGTGCTCTATGCAGGAATGTATTGACGTTTATACCCAGTTGGGATGATCCTAGCATTGATCGCCATACTTTGAGAATGTTTGCAAGGAGGAAACCTGCTCAAAAAGCAGGTGAAAAATATGTTCAAGATGTCATAACAGAAATGGAAGAAAATAGTTCACACTACATTATCAGTGAGTCAATTGATCACAGTCGACTTGCCAAAACAAGGAAGAACTATGCATTAGTAAGCAATCCACGTGTGTTGGCCGAAATGAACAGACAAATGAAGGAGCCCACAAGATTACTGTTTTACGAAGGAGCTTTGTTTGAATCAACTTTAAATTACAAGTCCAAGATAAGAGAAAGATGCTACAGTCAGTCTCAGCTTCTTATAATGATAGATGTGCCTACCATTGATCAGGTTAATAAAAAAGCTCCCATTGAAATGTATGCAGCAAAGGCTGGAGTGAATCACATTGATGTTCGAAGTGGAGTTCCCTCAAAAGAAGACCTTGTAGCTGTGGGATGGAAGCCAGTGAAAGTTAAATGCACACCCAGTTATCGAAAAGTTCAGCTGTTGGGACACCAATGCACAAGGAAACAGTATACTTTGAGGCATATTGGTGCAAGTACGATAACAAAGCAAACAGGGAACACTATTCGAGGGAGATGTGCTATTGAAATATCTAAAAATTGTGCTCCTTGGGATGGACCTGGCGTAGTTGTCATGCTGAGCAGAAACACAAGAGGAAAGGATATTCTCATTGTAACAGAAGATGAAGATTATGCAATTGGTGTCATGTGGGAGGCAATCTGCAAACCAAATCAATGGACTATGCATATTGAACACCTTTTGCAGCGTCTGACTGTGAACCCAACAACTGATCCATCCACAGTTGGACCTATATCCTATGCTGACTCCTTTCCATACCAAACATGTGACATACAAATATCTCATGGCAGAAATACGCACCATGAGCGCCTTGATGTTACCTCCCATCAGACTACCATCAGTTGTACTTCCATAAACCTCATAACATTGTGTCATCATCCAGAGGAGTTTCTTCTCTTGAGCCTTCCTCAATACTCAATGTAGAGCCAATAGTTTATGGGAGATCATGTGTACACCCAGTACCAATATGGCTTGGACCCTTTCAATCAAGAGTTGGCTTAAACCTTTCCAATTGACTCAGGAGTCTCCTTGGTTGATTCATTGTCATTGTGCTCTGGATCCTGAGTTGCGCATTCATGTAATGGGGGCTGGTCTGTGACCGCCACGATAAAAGATGTGATTACTGACAAGGTAATGTACCGTAATATCAGAATCGACAAATCAGTTTATCCATACACATGATAGAAATACTATCGTGCCACCTGAAAGCTAAGACGGTGCACCGTGCACATGAACAAAGGAAGAATTATGATTGATGCTTTGGAAGTTGGGCACCCTTATATTGCACCAGGTGGCTGGACGCATGACGCATGGGTGGTGGCATCCTGAATCAACAGCCATGACCCTATCTACTAGCAATCAAAGCCAGATAATGTGACTCATATTTTTGGATCACAAAACGGATAAACCTGCAAGGTGTTTTAGATATACGGCCAATTGGTTAGATGGATGCCAACAACACCAACAAGCCGTCAACGCCCTCCTCCCCTAACCATAGTCCAAGCAAAATTGGTCCCCAAAATAGTCCCTATTCCAACTATTCTAAATGCTCTTTAGAATAATGTATTTGTGCCTCCCCCAAGGCAAGTCGGCAAACCAATTGATAGCTAATACATACGACTTTAAACTACATACTGTCGGAGGTCCAAAATCACGCTACATAGGATTAACGTGGGAACCAATACAAATCCCTCGCCACAATGCACCGAACTGGCGTGATTGTTGTTTTTGGTAATATAAAGTATCATTACAAAGCGACATGATATAACAGTTTGAAAGGAACAAATCAGAGCTTTAATAATTTGATATACTGGAGACCTTATTAGCGCAATGAGAACCAAAATGGTGTGCTGTATTGCAATTCAAACAGCAGCAATGACAACAACAACCATGCTGATTGCCCCCTACGATGCCAACCCTCAACGCCGCCGGTCACATTGACCGCCCCTGATTGTCGCCCCATGATGGAGGGTGGTGCCTGCCATCATGGGACAGCAATCGGGGAGATCAACAGCGCCGGTACATCCACTATTGCAGTGGAATGCACGCCGCCGTAGAAATCACGCTGCAGCAGCTCAACGGGGCTAGGTGATTTAGGCATAGTTAAATGTAATTTCAATTAATAAGCTGCTATACCATTATTCATTAGGGTCTGTACTAGCACCTCTTGATGCCGGCTAAGCCATTCTGACCATTTCCGCCAATACGGGCCTACCGGAGCAAGCTGCTGACATGGTTGCCATGGTCGGGTCAGATCGGTTGTTGAATTGTGACTGAATCTGCCGATTGGTGAATGACCAATCAGCGATCACTGCGATACAATATCTACCGCAAAATACATAGGACATATCGCCAGATACCTTTACCGCCCGAGCACGCAACATCA
>JALLAS010000858.1:0-11097 GCA_036939415.1 Detonula confervacea
TACACAAGGAGAAAGAGAAAAAATATCAAAAAAGGCTGTGTCTCATAATATACAATACATAGAGTCGCAAAGACAGCATTCTTTCTATTTGTGACGCCGCAGAATTGTGAACCACGATTGAACAATATCAGGCTTAGCAGATTGTATGTTCGTCTATCAGCTGTACATTATGTACCATACAATAGATATTGGGTCTCATCATTCATCTCATAATATCTCCGGGAACGATAGCCCATTGTTTCTTTTTGTGATGCGGCAGATGCAATCAACAATGGTGACGCACAACATCAGCTGACCTTCTTCTCACAAAATGAAAACATGATGTGCCCAGGCTGAGCATGAATCCATTTCTTTGATCAACAGGCTTTTAGAGTTGGTATTGTATTGTATTGTATTGTATTATATTGTATTGTATTATATTGTATTCTATTCTATTGTGTGGTATGGTAGTCCATTCATGGTTGGGATCTGTTGGGATTGTGCGAAGAGTGAGTTCGGGAGCGAGGCTGCAGAGCTTATTGAGATTTATTGCACAATATGTAGGCGGGCTCTGGTTTTATGGCCATGCATTATGGTTTAGTGGAGATTTTTGGGGTTAAGCAAATTCCATCGACCACACACAACTCATCAGACCAACATCCATTCTCTCCTTGACCGTTTGGAGTTATGCGCCCCTCGCTCTCTACAATACAATATGCTCATCACATTACACGCAATGCTTGTACTCATTTCTTTGCACCTCTTCAGCTCGCCTTCAAAAAGACTGTCCGGATCAAACCAATTAATTTCGCAAACCAGATCCCGGAGAATATGATGACTAAAGTCAATGTCACTGGCACAACACCTGAGCCCTGTTGTCCGGACGGGTAATTGCCTGTTGAGGATTGCGTATTCGAGTAACCGTACTCCTTCAACTTTGGCATTGTTTTCATTGAAGGAATTGATAAAGTTGATTAATCAGCGTCATAATGTGAAAGCAGATATCTAATGCCATGCGCATCTTCAAGTAGAACTTACGTCAGGGTAACCAGACACCCAGAAGAGAATTTGAGAAAGGACAAACAATAGCGTCCAGCCTGCTAGTTCTTGAGCAAAGCTTTGCAAGAATTGAGCCCCTTTTGACAATGCCATGGTAGAAATAAGATGTCTTGTGCACAAGCAAGACAGGTTTCTTCACGATCTCTCTCTTTCTCTTCTCTCTCTCTCCTTGCTCTCTTCATCAGGTTTTATCTCATTTTCAAGAACAAGCATGGCATTTATTTAAATCGTTTTCCAGAACAGAAAAGCGCAATAGCCTCAAGCTCCCACTAGCTCAAGTCTTGTCCCGCATTGTTTGGTGCTGCCAATCCAAGCAAAGCAAGATAATCATGGCCGAGAAGAGAGTGACGATGATCAAGCCAGTGGTGGGGAAAGTTAAATGCCCATCATATGCTCTTCCAGACAATGATTTTGTGTACGGCATTGAGAGCAAATTGGACAAAGAAGGTGCAGGTGAAGGTGAGAGCCAACCTTCATAATCGACGTTTTGTGTCAGAGCGCAGGAACTGATTCTTGAGCGCTGTATTTCATGCGATCATAGTTGTCAAAAGTTGGGCTCGGAGCAAGTCTTCTGACCCACCCTGTTCCAGGCAAAGCTTTCCGGCTACCAATCGGCAGGCTCTCAAAAACGGATGCCTAACTTCCAAGTCGCAGCGTGAATACGGCAAGTTGTTTCCTGTCATGAAGCAAAATCCCAAGCAGTCCAATAAAAAGAGCAAAATCTCCGAGGATGATTTGCAGAAGAATGCAAAGATTGGTGAAGTCATAACATCGATTTACCAAGAAAGCACACAACCACACCAGCCACCCCAAACATACGGAGTTCTTTCAAAAAAGAACAAGGTCTCGATGACAGAACTCCTCCGTTGTATCCCTTCGGAGCTAGATGCTGAGACGGATTATCCC
This sequence comes from Detonula confervacea, assembly GCA_036939415.1. Classification (NCBI taxonomy): domain Eukaryota; phylum Bacillariophyta; class Thalassiosirophyceae; order Thalassiosirales; family Thalassiosiraceae; genus Detonula; species Detonula confervacea. Next base: position 1,945 of record JALLAS010000858.1, read on the forward strand.
GACTTGAGTGGCAAGAAAATCAATGGTCGGTTACCACCGGCCAAGGCGACCAAGTCTTCTCTCATTGTAGCCCTGTGCCGAGACAAAACGTCGAAGGAGGAAATAGCAAGGCGTAAATCAGTTGAAGAGTTCAAGATGTCAAAGTTCAAAAACGTACCGCCGAGAGTCAAGTGCTAGTCTATGTATCATGGGGTGTACCACTGCTGATCATCAATGGTGGCCGAAGCCAAAGGATATTTGCTGATTTTCATTTGCTAAGACAAATAGAGCATAATTACTGCAATTCGCCACAACAAAAATTCAAGCTACCACAATCTCGTGCATGCCTAGGCTTGGTTTGGCATTTCTAGATACTGTGCGGGCTCTGCAAGGCATGCACTGGTGCTAGATGAACTAGAACTACGATCGCCACGTGAATGCCACTCATTAACACAGTCAACACAAAGAAGCAAAGGCGAATGAAATGGCAGCCATGATTGAGAATGTTAATCAGGGATGTATGTCACAGGTGCTGATTTCACTATTGGGAACAGTAGTCATAGTTCTAATTTTTGGTGTGCGTGATAAGCATGATGTTGGTTGAGATTGCAGAAATGTATCACTAAGGTATCACTGCAGCAAGTGCACTCGAGATGCTCTATGCAACAGAGAGGCTTGCCATCTTGCCAAGTTGTGACAACATGGTATGGCAGAAACAACCCTGTTACAAAAAAAAACAAGGTCTGTCAAAGAGGTTTGATAACTGATCATGTCACCTCTGTCAATCATGCAGTTTAAATCAGTGTTTGTGAAACGTGAAAGTATTGGAGATTCTGAGGATAAATTGACTGTTTCACACTCTGCGGTGACACACTCCTTCATTGAGTGGTACTGCCTCACGTGCTGCATTTCATACTATCATATCATTTCCTATGAAGATGCGTCCACCCGCTTGGCAATACACTTCTCAAACCTTGCCATGGCTTCGTCAATCTCCTCTGCTGTCACAACCAGGGGTGGTACGAACCTAACAACAGTTGGCCCAGCAGCAACCAACAACAATCCTTCGTCCATGGCCTCGCCGACCAACTCTGCGGCAGTGCATCCAGCATCCTCCTTGATCGGTACGCCCCTGAGCAATCCCCATCCTCGTGCCTCTCCGAGGACTTGCGGGTAACGCCCTGCAATGTCCTCCAGTCCCTTGGCCAATTGCTCCCCACGAGCCTGAACATTGGCGAGAATATCGTGCTCGCTGAGGTACTCTGCCACAGCCAATGCAGCCGCGCATGCCAACGGGTTACCTCCGTAGGTACTGGCGTGATCTCCGGGTCCGAATGTTTCAGCGGCCTCGCCTCGCGCCATCATGGCACCAATTGGGACACCTCCTCCCAAAGCCTTGGCAGAGGTAAACACATCCGGCTCAACTCCCAATTGCTCGTGTCCCCACAGGCTGCCAGAGCGTCCCATACCAACCTGAACTTCGTCGCACATCAACAAAGCTCCAGTATCATCGCATATCTTTCTTGCACCCTGGAAGAATTCGGGCGTACCGGGTTTAATTCCACCCTCCCCCTGTAGAGGCTCCAACAAAATGGCGGCCACTCCCCGCTTCCTGCCAGCCTTGGCATCCTCCTCAGGTGTGACATTGATTTCTTCCACAAGCTTTTTGAGTGCCTCCAGATCATTGTAAGGGGTGTAGGAAAATCCACGTACCATTTCACCACCGTAAGTAAATCCCTGGTGATATTTGGGTTGGGCTGTGGCAGTTACTGTGGCGAGGGTGCGGCCGTGGAAAGATTGTTCAGCCGTGATGATCACTGGATCCTATCGTCATAAATATCAGTATCAGATGTGCAGGAAATGAGAGCCAAGCATTAGACAGGGTAGGAGATGATAACATTCCAAACTTGTTGTACAGGATGAAAGTGAATAAGACAAAGCTTGTCCAAAGACATCAATACCAAACTAGACCTACAAAACGAGTGAGATCGATGATAACGAAACTCTTGCAAAGACACTCTCTGGCTGAGCAAACAGAATTCTAACTGAGCATCCCCTTCGATTTCATTCCCTAGCTCATAATGTGACACCAAAACTTCGATCCAACAAAAGTGTATATGCAACACTGACAAACGAAGGAGCAATAAACATCATGATCCCGAGATATCGCACGATCAATTATGCACTGATAGCCACCACAAAATTCTTTCTCTCTCAGTTCTGTATCAACAAAACGATATACACACGAAGAGGACAAGCGAACCCCCCAGCACACATATGTATACTTTGATCTCAGAATAATCACCAGCGGAAGAACCATTCTAATTCAGGCAAATCAAGGCCAAATTCCCTCAATAACTCGTTCTCTAAGCAAACTGCCCCCCTTGTAAAAGATAAACCATGGCATTTGTTGCGCTGCTGCCCTCATCTTTGTCGCCATCAAAGTCCTACTCAGAGTAAACAGTCTTCTCTCAAACCTCTTTTTCCTCACGCAACAATCAACAACCGAAAATTCCATACAATTAGCAAACCACGCACTCGAAGATACTCACCGTAATCCCCCTGCCATGAGCATGCTTCCTCGCCAACTTAATCGCCGCCTCGTTGCTCTCCGCCCCGCTATTGCAAAAGAACGCCTTGTCCGCGCACGAATTCTCGCACAGCCACTGCGCCAACTTCCCCTGCCCGGGGGTGTAGTACAAGTTGGACACGTGATGCAATTGCTTCATTTGATCGCAGACCGCCTCGGTGAGGGAGGGGTTGTTGTGGCCCAGGGCGCAGGTGGCGATTCCGGATACGAAGTCGAGGTAGGTGCGGCCGTTTTCGTCGGTTAGGGTGGAGCCGTCGCCGGAGACGAAGGTGATGGGGTAGCGGCCGTAGGTCTTGTATACGACCGAGTCGAAGAGGTCGGCGACGGGCGCATCATGTAATTTGGAGGGGGGCGTGAGTTTGCTGGTGACGGAGCCCGGTTTGGGGATGGTGGAGTGGAGCTGGGTGGTGGAGACGCGGGAGCTTTGGGTGGAGGACGAGAAGGCTTCGGCGCCGGAGAGGGCGAAGAGGGCCGCGAGGACGCAGGATTTTTGAGCGAGCTTCATGGTAGTTTTGTTGGCGGTGGCAATGGGAGGTTCAGTTGAGATTTTGTTGTTATTATTGTGGTCGATGCCGCGGCTGAGGGATTGAGTGCAATTGGATGGAATGGATCTGAGTTCTTGCTTGATTATTAGGGTAATGTAATAGGAACATGCTATCTTAGTTGCCGGGATTTTGCCATTGATGTTCCGCGTCAGTGCCGACGGCTGCAGTGCGGATTTGGAAGATCGCTTTAGACATTTTGGCTATTCCTACGTGGGCAATCAAGATGATGTTTTCTACCATCCAGAGGCCGGATGGAGGAGGCGCGCCAAAACGATGATGAAGGATATAATCCTGCATTTTCAAAATGAACTCTGCCGCTTCTGCTTTTGTATTGTGTCATCAACTGCAAGGTCGTTGATAGTAGGGCTAAAACAGAAGTCTAGATTCTAGAGACATTTCTTTCAAAATGCATGCAAATGCATGCAAACACATGATGCAATTGCCATGACTCCAACTCACTCCAAATTGATGGTGTGTATGATAATATGAGGTAATATGGTAAAGATAAGATTTTATCTCATTCATGGTCCATCTCTGATGCGGTTCATATTATTGCAGTCATGTAATACTACTCTATTTTATTGCATTTATGAACTTACAAAACTTCTCTTGCGCCATCTTTCTATATCTATGGTGTACTTGCCATTATGAGGAACCTACTTGGGCTGTGTCTTCAATAGAATCTGGCGAAGCTGTGAGATATCACACATTGACACTCTGCAGCAAAGTGATATCCTATCTATTTCTGTCCTTGTGTGTATCTTTTATACCCTTTCACATGGCGAGGCACCACAAATTAAGTCAGTAGATTTTAAAAACGAGATTCCAAAATCAAGTATAACAAGTGTGAATGGTAGTGATCCTGTATGTGTACTTCCATTAGTGCTTGTACAATAAAATGAATGGTTTTGACTCATCACAAATTGACATAGTATTAAGATTACACTTTTATGAAGGTTGACATTAATGATTATCACGAAGTCTGTCTGCCTCACGCTCGTTTCTCCAATCTAATAAGCATGTTTGCTCCTGCCAATCACCAGGTGACCTTTTCTTGCTTTCTGGAGCCATATTCACTCATTCATCCATGCCTGCAAAGTGTCCATTCCTATTTTACCGGTTGGCTTGTGGCTTGCCCAAGAGGATCGTTTTGGAGTTTGTCTGAAGACTTGTCGAAATCTTGTGTGGGCGGCATGGATTGGTGCAAAAAGATTCGCTGACGTACACGACGCATATCCCATCATTCCCACTGCAAAAATGAGAACACTAAGATCAAATAGATCTCATTTCATACTAATTCCTATTGCGTTTGAAGATACTTTCCCCGGTCCCAGCCAGGTGTGAGAGATCTCATATCAATGATGCATTTTCGCTTTCATCTAACCTTTGACATTGATGGAGGCGATCATCATGGCAGGTTTGCACTCTCCCAGCACTTGCTGGGGTTGGTCATAGTTGGAGTTGCCAATACCAATCCATTTTGACAGGTGCTATTGTATCATACTGAGACCTCATAGCTGAGGAAATTTTCATTCTAAGACACTGAACACTACCAACATCATGCACTACGCCACTTCCCAACCTGTACAAGCAACCTTATATCTACCGCCTCCATCCACGATTGTACTGCTGATTGATCCCATATCCACAACCTGCCGCATAGCTCAAGAAATCTCTAAGCGAGGTCATCACATCGCAGCCCTATGGACCAGTGCCTACACCGACAACACCCCTGAACATAAAGAGGATAGAAATCCTGCCAAGTATGGTTGTTCTGGGTTGCGGTATAAGTTTGAATTGCAGGAGGGAAGAGATTTTGTTTGGAATGATGCTGCAAGGAACGGACAGGTATTGGAACTGGAGGACAGTGAAGAAGGTGAGGAAGAAAATGAAAGTTCATTAGATGCTATCGTAGATGCGGTCAAGGAGGCGACCCGTTCTTGCAAGCTGCACATTGTGGGATGCATTCCAGGTAGCGGTATGGCTCGAGCCAGTCATTTGGCAGATATTCTGGCGGCTAGGCTTGGATTGAAAACTTGTCTTCTTCCTTCATCTACATCTGGTGATGGTGGAGGGTCTCCTACCTCTGCTGCAACCTCTTTCTTTGGTACCCTTACCCCTGGCACCAGTATCAGTACCGGTACGGATGTTCGTAATAAGTATACGCAGCAAAACTTGCTCAAGGCTGCGGGACTGCGCTCCATCTGGCAAGTGTGTGGCACTTCGCTCAATCCATCCATATCTCACTTCTTGGAAAACGAACGGTATCCAATCGTGGTCAAGCCCGCCTCCAAGGCGGGAGCTACCGGAGGACGTATCAAGCTATGCCGTGCCAAGTCCGAGGCTGTAGAGCACTTTGACCATCTCATCGATAGTTATGGAAAGAATGGCAACGGGGGCAATGTGGAAGTGATATGCCAAGAATATGTTCGCGGAATGGAGCTAGTAGTCGATCACGTCTCGTGTCAGAGTAAGCACAAGACGTGTATGGTGTGGAAATACGATAAACGACCGGCCAATGGTGCAAAGCATGTATACTTTGGTATGATACCGGTGGAGAGTCATTCGCATGAGGCTAGTTTGGTTGTACCTTATGTCCGACACTGCCTTGAGGCCTTGGGTGTGCAGAATGGCCCCAGTCACGCAGAGTGTATCTTAACAGACGATGGACCCGTGTTGGTTGAGCTCAACATTCGCGCGCACGGAGGCGATGGAAGCTGGGGTCGCTTGGCCAGGGCTCTGACGGGAGGATATTCTCAGATCGAAGCGTCCGTGGATGCATGGTTGGATCGTGAGGCGTTCGAAAAGCTGCCGGAAGTTCCGCTTAGCCCGTTCAAGGTGCATGGACTTCAGGTGATTTTGGTATCAAATTCCGAGGGAGAGATAGTCTCGACTCCGGGATTTGAAGTCATGAAACGCTTGCCTTCGTTTGTCTCGCTTTCCTCTTCAGTGAATGTTGGTTCTATTGTCGAGTACACCACCAACTTGATAACAAGCCCTGGAGTATGTCTACTACTGAACAAGGATGAAACCATGCTAAATCGGGATCTGGATTTTGTGCGAATACTTGAGGAAATTAATGGGTTGTTCACGTACAAGACGTCCTGCAGTTCGCTGGCACGTCCTACTGCAAAGACGTTCGGGGCTATGGCCCTGGTAGAACGGCGGAATGGTCATCGCCGTATCAAATCCTGTATGGACCCCATGGACAGACCCTCGTTGCTACGTATTATGTCTAGTGATCGGCCAGAGTTGACGCGTCAGAGTATGATAATGAAGCGTATGACTACTGTTGATGCATCGAAGGAAGTCGTTGTTGTTACAGATCCCTACTCCACTGGCTGCCTCATCGTGAATGAAATGAAAAGCCGTGGCTATCACGTTATTGCCCTATGGACTCTGGGCTTCTCCGATGAGATGAAGTCTCATACGCCCATGGCGGCGGGAAAAATGAGCTACCACGCCGAAGTCAACGAGTGTGACAAGTTGGCTGATACCATCAAGTGTGTATACAATGCGGCTGGAAACTTGAGGGTTGTGGCATGTTTGGCGGGAGGCGAGGCAGGCGTGGATTGTGCCGATGCAGTTAGCGAACGGATGGCATTAAGGACGAACGGCACACATATTGCCAATCGTAGGGATAAGAAGGTGAGAGCATTCAACATCGGCCTCGCGTTGCATGTGCCAGTTTGCTCTGTATCATTGTCTTGCATTACAATTGCTTCTCTGAAAAAATGGAACAATAATAATCAATTAGGTGCAACAAGAATTAATTCGAGATGCCAAAATGAGGAGCGTGAGGCAGGCAGCGGGTAAGAAATGGGAGGATGTGGAGGTTTTTTTGCAGACAGAGGTGAGTTTGTTTGGGCCATATTGTTGCACTGTACACCTGGTATTCATGTGAAAGCAGAAGTATCCCGTACTGTTTCTGCGTGTATCTAATATCATCATGGCTAGCCAGTCTGAGAGTCAGAGGTTCAGCTTTGGGGGCATAAGACATATGCAGGCTGCAATGATCTGATTGTCAAATCATCTCTCATTCTCACATGTCTACAAATTCTTGATCCACAGCACTATCCAGTAGTACTCAAACCCACTGACTCTGCTGGCAGTGACGGTGTCAAGCTCTGCCATAATATCAATGAAGCGAAGGAGCATTTCCGCCATCTTTTCGAGGTGGAGGCTGTCAATGGTGGGAAAAATACGGAAGTTCTTTGTCAAGAGTTTCTCCGTGGTAAAGAGTATGTCATCGATCAAGTCTCACGCGAGGGCGTACACAAAACAATGATGGTGTGAGTATGAGTTCACACCCGTCAGTTATCTTGTCTTACTGCCCTTTAGACGGCTCATTTTTGTTCATTTCTTCGGTCTTTTCGGTATTATTTAGATGGGTGTATGACAAACGGCATGCGAATAATTCGGCATTTGTATACTTCGGCATGGTACCAGTCGATCCAAACTCCATGGAGGCCAAGATATTGGTACCCTACGCCCGCGACGTGTTGGACGTTTTGGGAGTCAAGAACGGACCAAGTCACGCCGAGGTCATACTTACGCCCACGGGACCATGCTTGGTGGAAATTAATGTCAGGGCACATGGTGGTGATGGTAACTGGAGATCATTGGCGCAAGGATTATCGGGAGGATATTCGCAGGTGGAGGTCACTGTCGATTCTTACTTAGACAAGAAAGCATTTTCCGTTATTCCCAACTTACCTCCAAGCCCATTCAAGGCATCAGGACAGGAGGTAATTCTTGTGTCGTACTCGAGGGGGGAAGTCATTGCCACACCTGGATATAATGTCATACATTCCCTGCCATCATTCGTTTACATGGAGACTGGAATCAAGGTTGGATCGTTTGTTGAGCGCACTGTGGACTTGCTAACTGGCATAGGCAGTGTCATTTTGATGCATTCTGACAAGAAAATATTGGATGCGGATATTGCAACGATACGTGCTATGGAGAAGAAGAATGAATTGTTCTTATACGAAAGGCCGCGTACATTATTATCGGCAGTGAGTCAGCGGCATTTGTCTGAGATCATGGTTAGTGAAGGTGAAGAATATTAGGGGTAGATATAGCGCAGTTCTGAAATGAGTAGATAATAACAACAGCCAGTGTATGAACAGTACTTCGGGGTGAAAAGAATAAATCATGAGTTTGTATCATATGTAATAACTACAATTAATACTGGCCTCAACAATTTTATTTGATAATGTTCATATCAAATATATTTAGTCTGTGCTTCCTTATTGCATGCCGTCATGAAAATCCATAAATACCAAAGCGCATAAAAGGCAACATCATCAGCCACCGATTGGTAAACAAATATGAGTAAAAAGTGTGGTCAAACAATTGGATTGATCTCAATTTCTAATAATCATAATACATTAACGTCACTGTGGACCCTGAAACTACAACCTCGTGCCTTACTATTGTCTCTGGGCATGACAATACTAACCCCATGACCCCAAAACATCTCTCTCAACAGTTATCACAAAGACTAAACTCAAGCAACTTGGGCAATAGGGCAAGGTGAGTAAGGGTGTCAAAGTCAGATGAAGACTTGGACCTCTTTACCTAGCTGCTACTGGATGATCCCGCAGGGTTGAAGGAGTCAAAGGTAGAAAAGACTTGGAGCTATTGGACTTGCTGCTGCCACCCGGATATTACGCACGGTTGAAGGTGTCGAAGTTAGAGGAAGACTTGGAGTTCTTGGAGCTGATGTTGCTAGATGATCCTATACAGTTGAAGATGTCAAAGTCAGAGGAAGACTTGGAGCTTTTGAAGCTGCTGCCCTTCAAGGAGCTAGCGTAGTTGAAGGTGTCAAAGTCAGAGGAAGACTTGGAGCACTTGGGGCTGCTGCCCTTTGAAGATCCGGCACGGTTGAAGATGTCAATGTCCGAGGAAAACTTGGAGTACTTGGAGTACTTGGAGACTTGGAGTAGGTACTTGGAGTACTTGGAGTAGGTACTTGGAGTACTTGGAGTAGGTACTTGGAGTACTTGGAGTAGGTACTTGGAGTACTTGGAGTAG
>JALLAS010000859.1:0-11097 GCA_036939415.1 Detonula confervacea
CGGGAACTTAAATCTGTGGTCCATTTTGTGTTACCTGGGATGGAAACCACTCTGTCGGTAGTTGTTGTTGTATGTTAATAGTGTGGGACGTCTCTCTCCTAGTGCCTCAAAAATACACTGCAGGGACAATGATAATAGGGCTGTTATCTTGGTCAATTAGGTATTTACCTTAGACAATTCTGATGTTTTATCATTCTGTACCAGTTCCTATGTACATCATGATTGTTGATGGGTATCCTCGCAGCGTAACCATGAGATTTGATAGATTACCGACGGCAAAAGGAATAGTCAACAACGGCACTGATGCGGCCAATCGTGTCCCCTGAGACTTTACAGAAGTCTTTAATATATATAAAACTTTTCTCCAAGTTTGGTAATGATTGGATCATTTTAAATTTGGGTTGCAATATCCCTATCAAAAGAAGCCAGAGCTTGCGGAGCTGGCATACCATACTATACCGACGGACGACAAGCCACCGCCACCATGGCATTGGTAAGTAGTAAGTAGTAAGTAGGTACAGTAAAATCCCCTACCTACCGGGCCCCTACCCCTACCCATGCCGACTCCGGCCGTCCCGTAGTCGGTAGTCCCACTTAACCACGGCCAAACCGGGATCGCTTTGGATCACTAACCCCACCTACTCCCAAGGAAATTGAAGCTGAAGAGCGATCCCAGTTTGGACCATCATGGACCCCCATACTGCCCAGACACTACCCAATGAGCTGATATGTGATCTGTCACCTCCCAGTGGGGCAGTGGTGGTTGTTCCGCTAGAAAGAGGAGCTTGATCCACGGGACCTGATGCCAGAGGACATAAAACGAAATACAAACTCCTGGAAGAGCCTACGCGCCGTGCGGTGTTGGTGGTGTCACCGATGAGTCACACACCCAACGAAGACGGGCATAATATCATTGAAGGAAATCACCTCATCGTTAATGAAAGAACTAGGCATCGAGAACGAGGAAGATGGTTGTGAACCAAAGGAAATACAAGCGTAGCGAGAGTATCACGAACGTGCCCGATCGATCATCAACTCGATGGATCTCCGATCAGAACTCGTTCATACGAACGAAATGGATCATCCATCATTCGAAGCTGCAGGAAGGCCACCAATTACGATGCGAGTGGTACAAGAACAAGGAGCACGTTCGGAATAGTCACCTGGATCAGCTCAGTTTCGCCTACGGCATGGCAAAGCGGGAGCTGGCCCGAAAACGATTACAAAACAGCGGCTCCAGACGAAAAGGGAGAGCTCACCATCTTACACCAAATCATTCAAAAAATGACAGAACGACCGGTTATACTGGATATGACTGTTCGACTCCAGTATGTGTTCAAACTGAGAGATTTAGGCTTAATGTCAATCTGGAGAAATCGTGCCTTTGGGAGGCCATGGGAAAGATGATGCTTTGAAATACGACTGTGCGAGGTGTCCTGAGTATGATGAAATGGTCACTCAGAACGATGGTCGAAGCTTCCAAAGCGGTTGCGGCTTTGATGTTCTTGAGACAGGCTGTTGCTTTCATGCCGACGATGACTCTGTTGCATATGTTTGCTTTCGTTGCGAGAACCTTCTCTTCTCAGCGCACAATGCAACATGTGCTCAAGGGGCCTTACAAAGGTGGGAGTTTGAGAGTTTGGCAAAGGTTCCGTTGACTTTGAGAACTGCTGACGGCCAGGCTCGCCAGTGTGGCCCTTCGCTCAATCCTGATATCTCAAGAAATTCAAGTCTCGATAATACCCTCAGCACTACATCGAATACCTTCTTGTGTAATGTTTGGCAATGGGAACAGGGTGATTATATCGATGATGCTGGGCTGGATAGTGAGCCAGGGGTAGGGGCTGATTTCGGCCTAAAATCTGAACGACACATCAGAGTGAATTTCAACAATTACCAGCGGAGCAATGATGACCCCAACATTTGGGTTGAAGGCTCCGAAACCCAGGGTAAGTAGTATTACCATCCAACTCAGACTGCAAACAATATCTGCTCATATTGCACCACTTGTGTTACTTATCATACTAGGAGAGGGCATATTTGAGTAAGTGTATGAGTAATTCAGTGATATTGCTGCTGAAATGAAATTTGTATGATGTGCTGGTCTTCTTGCTGGTAAGGTCTGACAGACGTTCACCATTACTGATAGGTGTTACAACAAAGGAAGTTGCATTCGACCTGATACATGTTCTTGCAAAGATGGCTATGGCGGGTTTGATTGCGCAACCCCGCTTTGCCGGCACACCCAAGTGTCTGGTGCACTTGCTGGGTGCCGGAATGGAGGGGTGTGCGTAGCCAAGGATACCTGCCAATGCATACAACAAGTATCTGTTTTATGGAAAGTCCACAATGAGGCTGAGCGAGGCCTTACTGGTTGGACGGGGACTGACTGCTCAATGCCAATGTGCACTCAGGGCTATTATGATCCAGAGTGCAATACACCTGCAGCGCCTGGAAAAGAAGGCTGTTATCGATGCGCCAATGGCGGTATATGTGTAGGACCAGATTTGGTAAGTCAGTTTGTCTTCATGTTTTTGTAATCATTTGTAAAACACACTACGATTGGTCTTATGTTCGCAATAACATTCTCCAACGACGTACTTCCAAAGTGTCAATGTGCAGATGGCTGGAAAGGTTATGACTGCCGCACCCCAGTCTGTGTTTCCGAATCAACTCCATTGATCAGGAATCAGCTGATGACAAGTGACGAAAAAAAGATTAGTATTTTTGAAGAAGATCCTTGCGGCATGGTCGGTTTCAATAGTTTACACTACGAAGGTAACCAAGTTCCACTAGTTTGATATGCTCATGTCAATAAGGCATACATTTCGTGCTGACTAATTCTTGAACCTCTCTAATGCAGGACCACGAGGAGTGTGCTCGCTTCCAAATCAGGTAAATGCCTCATCCCTTTTGTCCCGTGGACAACACAATGGCTCTTGTTAGTGTAAAAAGATACTTGATATCTTAGAACAGAGAACCACAACTAATAGTTGTTGCCTTATTAATCCTCTGTTGTTTCTCGTCTTCTTTGGTTGCAGTGCACTTGCAATTGTCAAGGATCATATGATGATGAGCTATGCAGAAAGATTGGAGGCAAATATTGTCAGACCCCATTCCAAGATCCTCTATTTCGCAGGAGAGATGTTCTTGCGCCAAACGAAGTATTTGGAACTCGCAATTGCTACTCAGGTTATGAAGGGCTTGTAGACGAAAACGACATGTTTGGTTCTTGTCACATGAAAATATATGAGCCCAGTTTTTTTGTTCGGCATACGCAAGCTGTTGTGGCGCTGTCAATCGTGATTGGCATCATCACATTTATTTTATCAGCTATGTCATGGAGAAAGTTGACAAGGCAAAGAAGCGCAAGAGCAAAGGAGAGGAGATTGCAAATGATAAGCGTTCAGAGTACAAGCAATATTCATATGAATATGGGGCATGCACTCGCACATGACGGTAAAAAAAGAAGATGAAAAGTAGATACATAGTGTTAGATCTCAAATCCTATCATAAGAGTTTGTTTTTTTGCAGTAGATAATGGCTTTCAAGTTGTGAAGTTAACTTCGTCAGGCAGGGTGCATCCCGGGGTCAAGAGGTATCCAAGTAGGATGCCACTCACTAGCTGTACACTGGCAAGTCAAATGAGACGGGAAGAGTCATGTAAGCAAGTAAGCTGACAAAATGTGTGGAACAGTGTATTTCTATCAACCCATTATTCTTGCTGAATAATTGCTCTGATGAAGCTATCTCAAAAACCATGATTGCTAGCGGATTATCTTATAAAGCAACCTCTGCTGATTGGGTTTACTATTTTATATACTGAAGCAAATCATTCGAAATGTAAATATGTAAAAGATGCATACACATACCTAGCCACCAGTAGTGCCTACTGAGTGAGTTGTAAATGCTGCGCCCTTGGAAAAAGCGAATTGAAATCTAGCTTCTGCCGAGATAACCTTCTTTTTCGTCTGTCACTACTGTCTCAAATAGCTGCCACACATCATACTTCAAACCTTCGCTAAAATGTAACAGACGAGGAGGGTCTGCAATACTATTCAGTGGTTGGTAGTTGAGAATCTTTTGGCAGCATGATTGAAAGATAGTACGGTGCTCAGAGATCAAAGCCAAAAATGTGGCTGCCTTCGATGAAGAACAGCTCTGTTGCAAGACAAACTGTAAAATATTCTTGAAGAATATGATGCATTGATCGACAATCGTATTCAGTGCATAGCTGAGATTGGTAGATTTTCGCACATCCTCCTCCGTTTCTTCCATTCTCATCGCAAAGGACAACGTACTGTCAAGCACTGAAGTCACGCAGCCAATGGAAGATTGCGACCAACGAGAAGGAGTGTCCTCTTCAGACCACGGTTCATCCTCCAGCCTCATTAGTAAGCGTAGCATTCGAATGCCTTCATCAGATCTTGACAAAATCGAGAGATATTGCAGGCAGGAGTGGCATAGCTGCAGACATTTTTCAGCATCATACACATGAAAATCAGACGAAGAGCAAGATGACAGAAATGGCACAATGTATTCCTCCATTTCATCAAGAATTGCGGCCAGAATTCGTTTGGTAAAGGAGGTCTTTCCTTTCCCTTTCGTGACTTTGCGCATGCTTTTGTACACCGAACTTGAGCTTAGCATGAAATGGGTCAACAACTGGAGAGTTTGACTTTTGATTAGGACTAGTAAACTGCCATGCTGTTTTGTTTTGTTATGACATATCCAGGTGTCCATTGTTTTGTTATTTTCTTTTGAAGTTGAAGAAGCGGATTTTCTGCGAGACAATCGGTTGTCAACACGACCTTCCTTCTCCGTACTTTGCTTTCTTGATTGAATGTCATCATTGGGATCCTCTCTCAACAGCCGGGTAGAATGCTTGCGCCCACTCCCAAGCAACAGTTTGCAATGATTGTCATTTTGCTCCAATGGAGATATGAAGTCGCCAATGGGAAGAGTATCTGATGACCCGCTCATGGGTGCTCTACTCTTTGAGAAACTAGGTTGCAAGGGGAGCAGTGAATCAAACCAAAACTTCCACAGATATGGTGTTCTATTCCCTTGACTGTTTTCCGCCTCGTCATACGGGGGTGCGTCGTACATGAGTGCCAAAACCAAATCAATGGCCTTCAGCTGTACCAGCTGTAACAAAGTTCGTTCAACTTCTAACGTGGAGGATTTTTCTTTTGTGGAGGCATTTTGTTGATACTGAAACATGTTCCCTTTCATCAACCCTACTACCAGTTCAAAGAAGGTATTGCAAGGCTGGGCCATTGTCATGTCGTCCCAAATATCAGTTTGGCCAGCGCAGCCATTCTTAGACCGTAAAACTTCCTCCCTCCATTTACCAGAGTGTCCACTAGGCAATCCTTCAATGCGAGGGTGGGAAATGTCTCCGTTGCCATCTTTTGTGGCCTTCCCTGCCTGCTGATTGGCTGGGATAGGGCTTCTAGCATTCGACGGACTACCGCCACCACCCTCGCGTGATTGCCTTGATTGATAGAACCACCAACGCAAATCATCGCGAGCATTTCCGCTCAAAAGTATGATATCTTCAATGACATTCAACAGATACAACGAGGCTCTCCAAGAGACTGTTGCATATGTCACGAACTCCGATGATACAGAGTTTTGGCCATCGATGGGTAGTACACTTTTCGGTAGAATGAGTGACATTCGTTGATAGTCAGCCACATATTTATTCAATGGAGGATGGTCCTTGTGGGGATCGTTCTCCTGATCCATTACATGATCACCATCCCCATCTAACGCAGTATCATCTTCACTCATTCGATGATGGAAGAGAGAGTTGAATCTCACCAAAAGAACATGAATCAACCCCGAAACTGACAAATTGCCTGTTTCTGGTGTACCCGGACCAATACTATTTTCTGGCGCTTCTACCATTTGGTAAAGAATGGATTTTACAAAGGATTGCGTTTCTTTTTCGATGATAATATCTTGCTGCATGGCTTTACTCTCTGTTTGAGGAGATTGTTGTGCTGCTGCCATCTCACGCTCTCTGTTGTTGGATTCTGACTGATGCTGTTTTTCTGCATCAACATGATCAACATCCATTTCTGCTGAATCTCCAAGCACTGATGGAAACGAAGTAGCACATTCGCTACCGGGCAGAGAATAACATCCCATTTCGTCGCGATTCAAAATGTGTTTTGCCAATTGCAGTCTCGCAGAATCTTGCATGAATGACCTTAAACCTCTTGCACCGATTATTTGTTGAGGTAAATACCTTGCTACATCATCAACAGAATTCTTCACTATGGAAGACGCTTGTCGCCCCTTTCGCTTTTTGGAGCTGCCAATGGGTGGACTTGAATCGCTGACACCACCACCACCACCACCACTTGGCATGGCCCCCACGGGACTTTGATGATCATTCATAATGTTGTCATAATTCTCCTCGTTGCTAATGCTGGGCGTCACCTTTCGCGACGCATCGATGGGACTACCCCACGTTCTCAAAGGGTCCATCCTCCCACGATGAAAATGAGTGCCGCCACCGGCATGATGAGCACCACTAACGCGATTGCTACTGCCAACGACATCAACATGATTCCTACTACCGCTAATTCCATTATTCGCATTCGCATTCGCATTCGACTTCGGCTGCTGCTGCCGAGTCGTCGTCGTCGTCGTCGCCCCCGCCCGCTCCAACTCCGTCGCCCGCTTCCTCTGCCGCATCCAACTCCCCTTGTACTTCTCCGCCTCCATCCTCGTCCTGCGCAACTCCTCTTCCGCCAAATGAATCCGTTTCTCCGCGCGGGTCTCGGCCTGCTTCGCTCGATGGTTCGATTCGGCGGCGGACGTCGCGGCGGTCGCCTCGAGCTCGAAGATTTGTTCGTCCTTGGTCGAGAGTTGGTTTTGCAGGTCTTGTATCTGAAATAATATAGAATAATGGTTGGGAGGAGGTGCGTGCGTGTATGATGTGTGTGAGTTGACAAAAGACGAGCGAGAGAATGGCTCCATCGACATATGTAGCTATCGATGAGTCAACATCTCCCAGCATCGCTCACCTGCCTGCGCAATGCTTCGGCATTGGGATTATTGTTAGCCGTTCCCACGGTATTACCATTACCATGACCAATCGAGGTCACCCTAGTAGGATGATTCTGACCAGTCATCATCCCGCAATCATTACGCGACGGATAGACCGAAGAAGATTGATACGTCGCACCATCAACGGCTGCAGCATGACTTCCCGGGACCGACGACGACGACAACGACGAAGAATGATGATGCCATGCTCCGCCGCCTGTTGGATGATCATGGCTGCCATTGTTATTGTTATTGTTATTGTTATTGTTGTTGTTGGCGGTGGCGATGTTCGCGGTAACGGGCGCCCTCGGGACCGACATGGATGCCGAAATGGACGGCAGCGCCACGGTAGACCAGTCGATTTCATCGCCGAACTCATCGTCGTCGGCCATGGTTGCGGCGGCTTGGTTTGTTAACGCCGGCCCTGGGTATGGTGCGCGCGGGCTGGTGCGGGCTGGATGGTGGGTTTTGCTTTTGATTTTGACGACGCTTGTTATCTTTTTTTATTCATCACTTCGCACATAATATCCCTTCAGTTTTATCCAATTGGAGCGCCCATGCTTTCGATTTTCAAATTCGACAGCCTGAGATTTAGGACACTATAGTACTCAACATAATTTCAATTTGTCTAACCGAAAACCGAATGAGATATAACGAGGCCTTCTGGCGCATCCATCTCGCACGAATGGAAATTTGGGGTTTATGGGGCGGGCTGAAGGGATATGTACGAAGTGCCTAGCGCGTCCTCGGTCCCGTGGTCACAAAACACACAAAACCACAAAACTACTCCTAACTGCCTTTTGTCACAAACGAACGCCGTCGCCCCGCCGACGCAAGACGCCAACGCCCTACCGCGACCCCCCGTCCAACCACCAACCATGGCCACTTCCGCGCCGCCCGCCGTCGCCGCCGACACCGTCGTCCGACAAACGTAGAGAATGCTGTGGGTGCCGGCGCGCGATACGATACGGGCGTCCGGCCGGCGGCTGACTGGCGATCTTGGAGACGATCGGCGGCGGCTCAGCCGTCGAGATGGTCAGCGTCGCGAAAAGCATAAGCACAACAAAACGAAAACACCAACAGTCAATAAATAGAGCCAATAACGATGATGAGTGTATTGGGCCGCCCATCTGTGCTCTCACTGATACTAGCACTAACAGTGCAAGTACTAGTTATCGACGAAGCAGCCGCGTTCAGCTCGTCTCGATCAGGAACAGCTACACTTATTACACGCACGCCAGCCACAGCGCTCAACGCAGCTCGACTAAACTCCGTCACATCCATAAAGAAACGAAAGATCAACAAGAACAAAACCAACAGCAACAACGATGACAACAACAACAATTCCGACGAAGACCAAACATCATCATCATCATCATCACCAACCGGCCTCCCGCCGGCCCTATTCCTCGAAGGCCTCACCTGCAGCCACGACAGCGGAACGATCTACCAGCTCAACGACGTCTCCTACATCCTCCCCCGCACGAGCAAGGTCGGCCTCGTCGGCAGGAACGGATGCGGAAAATCGACCCTCATGAAGATTCTGGCGGAGACGTGCTGTCCGGATTATGCGGCGCCGACGGAGGAGAACGACGTAGTGTATTATACGGGGACCGTGGAGGTTCCGAGGGGGATTCGAGTTGCGTTCGTCGAGCAGGAACCCCCTTCGCCGAGCGGCATTACCGTCGGCGATGCGCTCCTCGGCGTCGTGGACGCAAACGATGCAACATCGTCGGGAGGAGCAAGCAGCAATAAACGATCCGGATCGGTCTACGAAGCGGTGCGCCGCTACACCGAAACGTGCAACGCCCCCGAATTCGACGAGGACGAATTCGCCTCCGTCTCCGCCGAAATGGACGCCAAGGACGGCTGGACGGTCCTCACCAAGGCCGACGAGATCGCCACCCGCCTCCGCGTCTCCCACCTCGCCGACAGCCCCCTCTCCTCCCTGAGCGGAGGGGAGCGCAAGCGCGTGGCCCTGGGCGCGGCGCTCGTGCAATCCCCGGACGTTTTGCTGTTGGACGAGCCCACCAATCACCTCGACCTCGAGGCGATACGCCTCCTCTCGGACCTCATCGCGGACGAGAGGAAGCTGACGGTGCTTTGCATCACGCACGACCGGTCGTTTTTGAACGAGGTGTGCGATCGGATGCTCGAGCTCGATAACGGATCCCTGTACGGGTACGAGGGAAATTACGCCAAGTTCCTCGAGGGAAAGGAGGCCCGTCTGGCCAACGAGGACGCGGCGCTGTCCTCCACGAAGAAGAAGTTCTCGGCCGAGCTCGCGTGGATGAGGAAGCAGCCGAGCGGGAGGCAGTCCAAGTCGAAGGCGAGGCAGGAGGCGTTTCACAAGCTGGAGAAGATGACCAAGCCGAGGAGGGTGGATCCGAAGTTGACGCTCACGAACGACGATCGGAGGCTGGGGGGGAGCGTGCTCAAGATGGAGAACGTGTCGCTCAAGTTTGGGGATCGGGTTTTGCTGGACGATTTTTCGTATAATTTCAATTCGGGCGATACTATTGGTATTGTGGGTGCCAACGGCGTGTGAGTACGGTGCCGTATTTTTTGCATCATATGATGGATCATGGATGAATGAATGAATGATGTGCTTATTCGTATTTGTATTTGTATTAGAACTATTTCACTAACAAACAACCCATCATCGTTTTCCCAGTGGAAAGTCCACCTTTCTCAAGATGCTGTGCGGCCGCCAGGCACCAGACACTGGAACTGTGCAACCAGGAGAAACTGTTGTATTCGGGGTATACGACCAAATCGGAATGGTCCTAGACGAAGATCAGCGCGTCATGGATTTCGTCAAACAGCGTGTGCTGGCGAGGGACGGGTCGACTTTGGCCGAGGCGCCGTCGGAGGTCATGAAGCTGCTGAAGCAGTTCCAGTTCCCGCAGGAGAGGTGGAACGAGAGGGTTTTGAGGCTTTCGGGCGGGGAGAGGAGGCGGTTGCAGCTCTTGTCGGTGTTGACGCAGAGGCCTAACTTTCTTATTCTTGACGAACCGGTGAGTCCATAATATTCTTAGGAATGGGCATTCATGCTTTACTATCATATTATACAGACCAGCATCCTGACCAACGGATCGTCCCTCTAACCTGTCTTCCCACTCACACGTCCCGCCTCTCTCTTTCCCGAACCATAACTAGACAAATGACGTGGACCTCGATACCTTGGCAGCGCTGGAAGGCTACCTGGCAGAATTCAATGGTGTGCTAGTCATCGTAAGTCATGATCGTTTCTTCGTTGATAAGGTCACCCAGCACCTTTTCGTGTTTGAGGGCGAGGGGGTTGTGAAGGATTACCTTGGTTCCTTGTCGGATTACGCGGAATGTCTCATTGAAGACAAGATCAAAAAATGAGTCAATTATTTTTAGTAATTCACTGATTGTTAGTAAATATTCAATATGAATGCCCTCTGTATTGATATTTTGATTTGGCTTTGAATTTGGAAAGTTAAATTGCAAGAACTTAGATGGACCACCAGCGTTCCGGCGACCGATAAGGTTAGTAGTATTTTACAGTAATAACTTAGACCCGCCAAGTCTATTCTTCTAGTCCACTTGAACACACTCTTGCCACGCTTTTTCGTTCTTTTGCGGCGAAATCTGGTCTCACTCTGTATCCTCACAGATTTGGTTCTGAATCCATCCATATGATGAAACAATAATCAATGTACGTATGAGTCTACAATCATGTCTAAGCATGAGTACATCTTCATTGATGTCATTATTTTCTATGTATGTGAGGTTTCTTAAGTAATAATTAGGTTGATTGTTGTCACATATTGATGTTGAATTCTCTTTTCACACATTTGCTGTAATTTTAGTCTTTTGTTTGTGTATTGTTTGTATCCGTACTCTAATGTATTTTGCTACAATATATCCCAACCCATTCTTAAGGGTCGCTTGAGCCACCCTTAAGCCTTTTCTTGTTATTTTCTTAAAAAATCCAAGCGACCCCAAAAGCAACCCTTAAGGCTACATGTTCCTTCATACAGATCTGGTATGTATAAGATACCCCCA
>JALLAS010000860.1:0-11094 GCA_036939415.1 Detonula confervacea
TGTCTCAGCGTTATACTTCCAATCGTGTTTTGATCTTGGCCATCCTCGTCTATCAAGAGCAGAGGTCCAATGACTGGTGTTGGCCTAGAATTAGTCATTCTCAAGTCAATGTTTGCTGCCTCAAGGATGTGTTTAATCAAGAATGGCTGAGTCATTATAAACACAGAGTCATCAGGTAATCTTTCAATCTCCACGCCTAAATATTGATCTAATGATCTTTCATCTGTACAAACAAATCTTTCAGGCCCATATTTGAATGTGTTAATGAACATATCAGTTGGTTTTTGATTTCAGCTGAGTATGATACAGTCGTCAATGTACATCAATACTGAGACACCTGAAGACTTGTGTAAAAAGCTCTTGATCCAGAAATTATCTGAGTTTGAAGTGTTTGGTTCAATCACGGTCCCTCCAGCAATATTTGAAGCTGAAGCCACTTGGAGAGTATTGGGGATTGAAACCGTATCTCTGTCAATTTATGGATTAGCTGCATCATCATTGCAAACAGATGAGCCTCCTCTGGGATTAGCACCATTGCTACTTAAAGTTGAGGTACCTCCCATGGCAGCTTTAAAGCTATGTTTCAACATATCATACTAGGTAGCAGAAGCTTGCTTTAAGCCGTACAATGACTTCCTAAGTTGAAGCACATAAAATTTGTTATTGCCTTCAGATACAGGAAATGCCAAATCAATTGTTAGCTCCATATAGACTGGTACGTCAAGATCTGCCTGAGGGAATGCTAAAACAAAATCAATTGTTCTGCTTTCCAAACCTGCTATTTCAGATAGTATCAACAGAAATTGTACACTGATCCAATTTACAACTGGAGGAAACGTCTCCCAATAATTGACACCCCATTGTTACATCCACAATGAGCACAACGCGAGCCTTCGGTTTGTTCAGCATATCATCTGGGAAACGCTTGTGTTTGAAGGACCCAATTGTCTGAATCATTGTCACTCTGAGTGGTATGTCTCAACACTTGATGATTTCCCAATGACCACGAGATGATTGATCATTTGATTCTTTTTTCATTGCCCGAGAACGAGCAGCAAAGGAAGGCCAAAAACGAACGTGTTTGGGCACGTTCATTTTAGTTCATTTCTCTTCATGGATAATATTATGGTCGGTTATAACGCACGAGGCTTTTGATATTATAATCAGCAATTCCACTATCTTATCACCGAAAATTGTGACATGCCCACGGTTTGAAACGCCGGCACGCTCAACTTTCCAACCATCATGGAAGCGTTATTCTTATCGTTCTTCTTCTTTCCCTCCTTGCTATCGTCTCCTCCTCGCGCCTCCCTCACGACAGAACTCGACAATCCGCGATACAATCCGTGCTGACCGACAATCACATTACCCCCTCCGTCGCCGTAGTCCCTCGGGCCAAATATCTTCACCTGTCGAACGTGGGTATCCCGTCCGTTCTGGTGCATGGAAAGTATGCAAATTTGCACGAGATGCGTCCTCATGGGCTTGCGTTTCCACAACGGCACCTTCGTCCGTCGTCCGTCCGCGATCTCGTCCTCCGCTCGATCCTCCCCCCCCCCCTCGGGATCCAATACGTCGTCCAACACGTCCTCGCCCCGCTTCCTCCACAGGGGTATGGTGCACCACCCGCACGGCTCCCGCACGTCCACCGTCCGCACCTCCTCCAAATTGTGAAACGTCGTCCCCACGCGAACCTTCATCCTCTTGGGGGTGTAGCTCTCGTCCAAATTGAAATCCATGTACAGCGCGACGGCGCACACCGTCCGCCTCCGCGGAAACTGCACGTTGACGTAATGGGGCTGCAGCCCGTCGCTCTGCCAGTACGTGTCCAGGCTCGAATCCCTCAGCTGATCCACGCCGTTGCCGGGCTTGGCCGTGCTGAGGGACCAGCTGGCGGTCCTGCCTATTTCGCGCACGGTGGAGGCTATTTCCGGATCGGCCAGGAGGGGGAGGGCGGGGGTGGACTTGAGGCGGAGGTGGCGGTAGTCGCGCGGGGGGCGGTCGGGTCGGGTGCCGGCGGGGCGGCGTCCCGGGCGGGGGTTTTGCCGTTGGGAGGGATCGCCGTCGTCGTCGTCGTCGTCGTCGGGTTCTTCGGTGTGATCGTCTCCTCGGTCGTCGCCGTCGTCGTCGCCGACGCTTTCGTCTTCGTCTTTGTTTTTGTTGTTGACAAGAAGTAATGAATTATTATTTTGATGGCACGAAATCGCTCGGTTAGACTGCCAAAAGAACAAGCAACAACCAGTCAAGAAAATTGACACGAACGCGATGCGCGACGCGACGATCGATGATATATACGACAAACCGAAACATGCACGACGCTTAATAACGCTTAACGCTTGACGCTTAAAAACGCTTACCCTCTTCGCGATCTTCCGTCTCCTGGGAGACCTCTTCGTCTTCGTCGTCGTCTTCCGCGCCCGGTTGAGACGATTCGTACTCGTCCTCGTCGGAGAAGGGAACGGGGCCGGGCGGATCGGCGTAGGCGGGCGGCGGGTCCATGATGAATTGGTGCTGGGGACTAACTGCGGGACTGGAGACTTACTGCTGGAGATCTGTATTGCTGAATGATGGAGAGTTGGATCGAGCGAGCGAGGCGTCGTCAGTAATTATTATTCAACGTTCGAGAGTTCAAGCAACGTTGACGGCTTGAATTGACGTCGTTGACGATTGATGAATCTTAGATGGAATAATAATGAATTTGCTTATCTCTACATTCAAGCAGGTGTGTCGTTATTTACAGCTAGTTGGAATCACTAGACACTACTAGCTAGAGACACTAGACATTCATTCTAATAGTGCTAACTTAATCATATTGTGATAATAGTTTTACATAACAGTTACTAGATTTCATGCGGCTCTAAAACGGAGCGACCAGTATTGTTATTTGGCTTACGCGACGGCCAACGGTTAGTTGCGGCAGCGCAAGCGGAAGGAAGGAAGGAAGGAAGGAAGAAGTAGCCGCAGATAGAACACCCGCTGTCGGCCCCACCATGATTAGCTTCTTCATCATCATCATCATCATTTGCACCGGGTGGCACGGCGGCGGCATCGGCGGCGGCTTCGCCGCCGCCAGGGTTCCGCTATCCGGATCGCCATCATCATCATCCTGGAGGTCCGATGGCAACGCGAGTTATCGCCGCAACGACGACATACCGATCATGGGCGATCATTCTTCTCCACCGCCTCGATCGATGAGGGCCGGTGGATCCGGAAGATATGGTGGAATATTATGGGGCGGCGGCGGAAATAATAATGGCCGGCGCGGTCGTCCGAAGCGCACGCGAAAGAAACCCAGAGATGATGATCACTACACGGATGATGATGATGCCGATGGCACAACATCATCATCATCCACCGACGATGGGGAGGAGGACGACGACGATGGGGAGGACGACGACGATCCGCCATCCTTCTTCCCGGACGATGGCGAAAATGACGCGCGGAGGGACCGAAACGACTACGACGACCGACGGCGTCGAAATCATCGCGGGCGGAACAACCACCGCCGCCGGCGGCGAAGCGGCAATACTAATAATCGACCCCTAGTGCTGCTCGACTCCGTCCGTCGGTGGGCCTCGGATAAAACGGGGGTGCGCATCCCCCGCGTCAATTTGCAGTTCGATCCCGTGGCCACGCTGAAGGTACGGAAATCGTGGCACGACATCGTGCCCTGGGGAATTGTACGCGCGGGAGCCGACTTCGAAACGCGCAGGCTCGGGAAAGGGTCGTGGAGATTGAGGGGCTGCGTGGAAGATACGCTGATCGGCGGGCGGTTTACGATTAAGGAGAAACGGTATTATGGCGATGATGATGAGGATGAGGATGACCGGGCCGTGTTGATGGAGTATTCGAAGTCGTGGTTATTTGCAGGAACAGGTAAGTGCAGGGTCTTGTATCGGATATCAACCCAATGAATGGTTCACGAGCAAAACAATCAACACAACATGTGGCAAAAAAATCTTCCTTCGCATCATACGAATCTAAACACGCACAATCCGCTCTGGCTCGATCAAAATAATGATGCCGGCATTGCAATGCACGCACACACCAGGCTCCATCGGAACCCGGTTCAATCTATCTGCTGCATACGATTTGACCAACCGAAAGGGAAGCGCTCGCTTCGGATTCCGAGCGGAGAATACGGATGCTGCAGTCGGAAGCTATCGATTAATGCCCGGAAGGAAGGGGTTTTGCATTATGCCAATTATACCGCTGGATGGCGATCGACGCATGCTCCTGGAAGCGAAGACGAACATTGATCTGCCCGAGCCGGAGTTTGTGATTGGAACGGACTTTGATCGCGCCTCATCTGGTGGTGGTGGTGGTGGTGGTGGATCATTGGGTATGGGTATTGGTGGTGATATTAATGTTGAGATCGAGGAAGTAAGCTTGATACTCTCTTTCTAGATTTCACTCAACTGTGTCTATGCATCAGATCAGATGTTTGCGTCGCCTTTATGTCCCCTTTTGTATAGCTCCACCAAGGAAAGCCGATGGCTAGACCTGAAGCGATTAATGATGCACGCTTAGACAATCAAGTTGTACACACACTTTTGATCAGGTCAATTTTGCACGAGACGGCAAGGATCGGAATAGTTTCAGTTTCACCTGGGATGAGCGCACGTGTTCTCATTATTTGTGGCTAAAGCAAAAGGGGGTGGCCTTATCTGGCATTATCCAGAGCACGTGATCATAGTGGGTCATTTCTAAAAGTACGTTATTTCCTTGCTAGAAGTAAGAGGATGATTATCTTTTGGCTCATAGCCCATCGAACACAATGGAAGTACATCAGCATTGTTTGTGCTGAGTGTGTCGGGATCTGTAGATTTGACTAGAGTCTCTAGAGTTGTACATATTGCAAGGTACAGGTGAATGCATTCCTGAATGAGAGAGGTGTGCCTTTATTATTATTCTTTCATTTGCTCAGCACGCTTCATTCAGCACGGCTTAGGTACTCCTTGAGAGCGAAATACCATGGAGCTACTATCGTAGTTTGAAAATGAGAATGACAAATGGAACAATGATCTGATTGCCAACAAATGAATATGGGGTCTTGTCCATTATTCAGATTTATTTCAAGGGTCATTGATTTTTCCTATTTACAAAGATAATTAATCGAACATATCTAAACCCCAAGAAAATACCTTTGCTTGACGTTTGACAGAAGCAAAGAGTCGGAGGTTGGAGGGAGATAAAATAGCGGGTGCATTCCCGCCACAATCGTTGGCGGCAGCTCCCTTTGCCGCGCCATTTTCACTTCTGATATGATTTAACGACGGAACTCGTTCAGGCATTAAAAGTGGCGGGAAAATAACAATGACAATGACGCCGACTCAGCAAGACGACGCGGGTTCGAATCCAAAATCCGCAATGCTTGACTTTTCTTTTGCTTCTTTTTGCCCGCGTGTCCATCGCGTGCTGCTCATAATTTTTGCAAGCGGCCAACGCCATTACCATCTCTCTAACATTCTCATCACAATCAATTAATAATAACCATGTTCGTCGTCAAGAGAGACGGGAAGCAGCAAAGCTGTCAATTCGATAAGATTCAGAGCCGCATTTCAAAGCTTTGTTATGGATTAGATCAGAAGGTAAGTTCAGCGGCGGTGACGGTGTCGGCGGCACTGTGAGTTTTGCGGTCCGCGTTGACATCAAATGCTTAGGTCATTTCTCACCTCTTTGCTCCCCCGCCCTTCCTTCTCCACCTCACTCTTTCTCCACATCACAGTATGTCAATGAAGCCGTCATCTCCCAAAAGGTAATCCAAGGGGTCTACCCAGGCGTCACCACCACAGAGCTCGATGAGCTCGCCGCGCAGACCGCTGCATCCTTCGCCACCCAACATCCCGACTACGCCGTCCTCGCTGCCCGCATTGAGGTGTCCAACCTACACAAAGAGACGGAGAAGATGTTCTCCAAGGTCGTTACCGCCTTCCATACATACACGCATCCCAAGACGGGGCAGCCAGCTCCGTTGGTCAGTGATGAGGTGTATGAGACAGTCATGGCGAACAAGGACGTGCTTGATGGGGCTGTTCTTCATGATCGTGACTTCGAATTTGATTACTTTGGCTTCAAGACATTGGAAAAGAGCTATCTCCTAAAGCTTCACGGGGAGATTGCCGAGCGTCCCCAGCACATGCTCATGCGTGTCTCCGTCGGCATTCATTTGAACGACATTGAACGCGTGTTGGAAACCTACAACCTTCTCTCCCAAAAATTCTTCACCCATGCCACCCCTACCCTCTTCAATGCAGGAACCCCCAATCCCCAAATGTCTTCCTGCTTCTTAACCTGCATGAAGGATGACTCCATTGATGGCATCTACGACACCCTCAAGAACTGCGCCGTCATCAGCAAATACGCTGGCGGCATTGGCATGTCCATCAGTAACGTCCGTGCCAGTCAATCCTACATCCGCGGAACCAACGGTACCTCCAACGGCATCGTCCCTATGCTCCGCGTCTTCAACAACACTGCCCGATACGTTGACCAGGGGGGAGGAAAGCGCAAGGGCTCCATTGCCGCCTACATCGAGCCATGGCATGCTGACATCTTTGCCTTCCTCGACCTCCGCAAAAACCATGGAAATGAGATGGAACGTGCCCGCGATCTATTTTATGCCCTCTGGATTCCTGATCTCTTCATGGAGCGCGTGCAATCCAACGGGGTGTGGACTCTCATGTGCCCCAACGAATGTCCCGGCCTCGACACATGCTGGGGACCCGAATTCAAGGCCAAGTACGAAAAGTATGAGACGGAGGGCAAGGGAAGGAAGACAATCAAGGCGCAGCAACTTTGGTTTGCCATTTTGGATTCGCAGGTGGAGACGGGAACGCCGTACATGCTTTACAAGGATCATTGTAACAGCAAGAGTAATCAGCAGAATTTGGGTACTATCAAGTGCTCCAACCTTTGTACGGAGATTGTGGAGTACACTGCTCCGGATGAAATTGCTGTGTGCAACCTCGCATCAATCTCACTTCCCAAATTCGTCACTCCCGCCGATGTCTTTGGAGGAGAGGGATCCTTTGACTTGGACAATTTGAAGTTCATTTCCAAGGTGGTGACCAAGAACTTGAACAGGGTAATTGATCGTAACTTTTACCCTGTTGAGGAGGCCAAGAAGAGCAACTTCAGGCACAGGCCTATTGGGATTGGTGTGCAGGGTTTGGCAGATGCGTTCCAGATGATGAAGCTCCCTTTCGAGAGCAAGGAGGCTAGTCAGTTGTGAGTTCATTGTTGAGATCCACATCACGTGTTCATTTGAATGCCTCAAGAGTTCAGTCCTTCTCACACCATTCTCATCTCATTTTTATCTCACAGGAACAAGGACATCTTTGAAACCATTTACTTCGGAGCCTGCGAGGCCTCCATGGAACTTGCTGAAAAAGAAGGTGCCTACGAAACCTATGAGGGATCACCCGCTTCCAAGGGCCAGCTCCAATTCGACATGTGGGATGTCGTGCCATCTGATCGTTGGGACTGGGCTGGATTGAAGGCAAAGATTGCTCAGCACGGAATGAGGAACAGTTTGTTGCTGTCACCCATGCCTACTGCCAGTACTGCCCAGATTTTGGGAAACAATGAGAGTACCGAGCCTTTCACCAGCAACATGTACAACCGTCGCGTCCTCGCTGGAGAATTCACCGTTGTCAACAAGCACCTCCTTCGTGACCTCACTGCCAATGGCTTCTGGACCGAACAAGTCCGTAACAAGATCATTGCTGATGGTGGATCTGTCCAGAACGTTGCGGAGATTCCCAAATCCATTCGTGACGTCTACAAGACGGTGTGGGAAATTTCCCAACGCGCCATCATTGACCAGGCGGCTGACCGCGGAGCCTTCATTTGCCAGAGCCAGAGCATGAATGTGCACATTGGAGAACCTAATACTGGCAAGTTGACTTCCATGCACTTTTACGCTTGGAAGAAGGGGTTGAAGACGGGTATGTATTACTTGAGGACCAGGCCTAAGGCTGATGCCATTCAGTTCACTGTGAACCAGGAGATGTTGGCAGAGACGAACCAAAATAATGCGGCACAGGACGCCAGTGAAAAGCAGAAGAAGCCTCAATCGAGTCCGACGTCAACATCGGCTGATGTTGCCAAGGCTGCAGTCCAATCCAAATTTGCTGGGCTCCAGATGAAGGACGAGGAGGAGGAATGTCTTAACTGCGGGGCATAAGGAGGCTTGGAGTCAACCTAGTTTTGAGGTGTGGAGCTTAGAGTCTTGGAGTCCAAGAGCTTGCACATGCGTGACTCTTTTCATTTTCCTGTTGGTGGCTGAGTGTGTTCAATTAACGGTTTCAACTTTCCTTGCATATATTATTAGAAGAAAATCAAATTATTATCCCGTCTGCCTGAAACTATTTTCATCGTAGATAATCAAAATGATTGAAGGATGTACACCGAGTTGCCAACTGTCACCAGAGCGAGGTCCAATTATGCAACTGCTAGACCATGCATAGTCTTCATTGTTGATTTGCCAGCTTGATTCGTGAAAGTGTAATTGTAACCTGTTGAGTTGTGATGCAATATCAAAGATGAAGAGAGCCACAGTGTAACCTGTTTGAAGGTGCTCTAATGATCAAAAGCATGATCTGTACCCAAAATGTAGTGTTGGTCCTTTATTCTACCCAACAGAATCGAGACTCAACACCAAAGTCCATCAGCGAGCTATGCACATCTATCAAGATAATGGGATTGAGTGGAGTGCTTGGTTTATTTGTTGTTATTGCATCACATACATAATATCCTACTTCACTCAGATTGATCAGAGCCAGTCACTGCCTAAACACAGATCAGCAGCCCAATCAATTAGTGACATACTCAACAACAGTGTCGAGAGGCTTACGAAATGAGCGTGGCATGTCACCGCCCCTTCCGAACCTCACAACAAAATCTGGCCGGGCATCATTCCCAACTCCCAACGAGGCTGCAAATTCTCTTCGTACTGCTGCCTCCTCAACAGGCATGTTTAGGAAGGAATTTTTGATACCAAGTGCTGTTGCTTGCAACGCAAACCGCTCGTATGCCCGTCCTGCCTCCACCCAGTGTTTTGGGTCATCCTTCTCCGAAACGAAGATTGCGAGGCCAGCTGAGCTGTTGACTTGCTTTGTGACCTTGGCATTTTCTGCATGGGCGGTCAAGGCGAAGTGCTTCAATACGGGTGCGCCAATCCACCTCGGCATTGAAGGCGAGCCCACACACGCCCCACGCAAACCATCACCCTTCCGAGAAGCTTCGTTGTTATTGAACCGAATCCACTCTGTGAGCTCTTGCACAAAGTGAGGGTTCTCGATCTGGGCCTTATTGGCGCGTGTGATGAATTGGAGCGCACCGTTGATTGGCGCTTCTTCAGTGAGAAATATCACATGCACACCATCTCCTTCACTGGCAGCTTTGAGAGTGCCTAACTCTTTTTCGCTTAGTGGTTTTCCATCATAGTCTGCCCTGTATTCCAGATTCAGATGAAGAATTGAATTGCCATTAGACTTGAGCTGAGTCTTCAACATGACTGATCTCACAACATTTGCTAGAGCATGGAACGATACTTTCACTACTCTCACCTTGTACACTGACGTTCTGGTATAGCGTCGAATAATTCTGACTCCTGTACCTCGCATTGCCTAAAACTAATTCTGATCCCATTCTGCAACAAGTCAGACAGATCCACAATTGCCTCCCAGCCATGTGCCGTTGCAGCCACAACTATGTTTTCAACAGCACATCCTAACGTCGCATAGACATGATGATCGTCTGGATCGACGATGGGACAACGCCTTTCAAAGTCAGGATGGACCGTGATTGCTATATTTGAAGTATCGATGGAGAATTTCCAGCATTGGGTGTTGTGCGAGGATGGAGCTAGGGTCCCGTAGTTAACGAGTGAAGTAAGAAGCTTTTTGACAGTGTTAGAGGTCACAAGGGTGGCGTCTAGTGGCATTATCTGACTCATGTTTTTATTTTGCTTGCACATGTATTTCAATTGATGCAGCTTGTTTGTGAAATTATGGATCGTTAGTTGAATACATTTGACACGGCATTTGGGGTTCAGAACAGTCATGAATAATCCACGCATTCAGTGTTCTCCTTCTGTTTTTGAGTATCGTACCCCTATCATTATTTCTCCCAGACAACATGAGTATGGTACACAAGAAGTTCCGCCCAACGCATACTAGCACTGGCTTACACACACTCTCACTCAGGAGTAGATAACAAACTCTCGGGCGTCATTTGTTTGTATCCTTCTTCATCAACTAGCTCGCTGCCGCGTCAACAGACATGGCTGCCTTGTGTTCCAAAGTACCGATTTATTCGGAAGACGAACGACACATGCGATTTTATGCGCTGCTATGCGGACGGGGAGCGTCCAAGCGAAACAATGACGTTAGAAATAACAATGGCAACAATGCCTTCCCAATCGCTTCAATGCCTTCCCATCGCAGCTGATGTCGAGGGAACGCAGCGGCAGCATCGGCGGGATGGGCATGCTCGGCGAAAATAAGAGTGGCAAGGGGGTTCGGCGTCGTCGAGGGAGAAGGTGGGAGCTATCAAATCGCTCGGAAAGGGCGCCGGCGGCGTCGGCTTGAGCGGTGGCATCACGAGTTATGCGCAAAAAGGACCGCAACAACAATCCGCTTTGGCATCAGACTCCAACAACAACTCGGCAAAAACAATGACAATGACGACGACACCCATCAATTATCGAGACCTTCCGCTCAACTATCGGCCCACCACGTCCACCACCCTCTCTGGTATTGGTGCAGGCCGCGGCATGCCGCGACAGACGATTGGAGGGGTACAAAGCCTTATTGAAAGAGTGGAAGAAACAAAGGAGGCATCGCAAAAGGGTATCAAGGGAGAGGGCTGTTCGGGAACGCCGGTGGGAGGAAGAGCTGTGGCGCCAAAGGGCCGAGCAACGATTGCGGAATCGACGACGACAACACATCAGACGCAGTAATCGAAGAAGGGACGGAGCAAGGGAACGGCATCTTCGCCGTCGGCGTCTACTAATTGTTCTGATGGAACTGCGGCCGGGGGGACTACGAAGGTGCGCTTCTTCGGACTGGTCGAGAGGGATCGCGTGGC
>JALLAS010000861.1:0-11089 GCA_036939415.1 Detonula confervacea
TAGATTGGGACCAATCGATCGTTGAACTTCAATCGATCGGCATTCAATGTCCGCTTGAGCTTCCTCAAATAAAAATTACCTGACATTGTAGCCAAGACACTCACCTTTCCAAAACGGTGCCCAATGTCTACTCATTCGTGTTTTCGCGTGAGATCGTGACCACGCAAGGAGGCTTGTAATTTGAGTGGTCGCATTTATGCGACCTTACCACTAATCCTGTTAATGCCATTCCACAGCACTACACTTTGTCTAAATCAAGGGCAATGTTTATCAACCTCTCAAGAAATGTAATGATGCGTGACTTGAATCCTTCAGCGGAACCTGCCGCGAATCGAATGGGTCATACACTGCAAGGATCTTTTATAGAGGGACGCAACGCCAAATTGGGACGTATAAACTGGCGTGCGACGCTGCACTCGCCTATGATATACTCAGAGGTTTGCTGACAACGGCACGGACCAAGGACAACAGCTTTCTGACAAACGAAGCCTACAAGAATGCACGTGCATTTGAGATGAAAAGCAGGGGGCTTACTGTTGATCATCGCAATATATTGGCAAAGATTATAGCGAGATTGGATGATGCTCTTTCAAAACTTGAATCCTCTGCAGTGCTCGATAGTGAACTTAGACACGGAGCAAGCGCACATTGATATGCGTGAGAAAGAGATGATGAGGACAGGGCTAAGAGTGGACCTGGATGACACGATGTCAAAGATCTCAGCAAAGATGAAAGAAGTATCAGGAAGTATCTCTCTTGATAAAAGGTTCAATACAAATCATAACCTGTGAGTTGGTTTGCTGTATACATTGCCACAAGCTTTCTTGTATTCGTGGCTGAAATGTTTAATTTCTTTCCACACTTAAGAGGTACTGGTTTACAGAAAAGGCGTTGGCTGAGATTGAATGAAAGTTCCAAGTTGTTGCATCAAAGACAGTGTCATTCTACTGCAACGAGGTGTCTCCAACCCGCGAGCTTTAACCAACCGGTTCATGTTGACCCCAAGTCTTCTCAACATAAAGCGATGCACATGTGTTAGTTGAAAGGCTTGCAATGGAGAACGGAATATCAAACTCATCCGATAGATGACCTGGAGATATTAGCTTTCCCACAAATAGTGAAATCAGGATCAAGCTGCTGCAGCGTCTAACAGAGAAGCAAAAACAGGCTAAGTCTTGCAGGACACACCCAGCTATAACAATTGAAATATTAGATGACAATCTGTGTGTTGGTTCTTAATGGAATAAAGAATCAACAGGATTTCTGCGGGCGGGGTTATGCATACTTGAACTGAAACAAGTAAGATCGCATTTTGTATGATGTTGCACCTACTAGTTATACCCATTGCTTCAGGTGGTTGTGTTTCGATATATTGCGAGTATGAGACAGGAGAGTGCCACAACCACAGTGTAGGGGGTGGAAAAGATTCAACCCAGACTGGGAGTTTGCCACTTCATGATGAAAAAAAGAAAGAGGATGACGAAAAGGGAAAAAGCTTTCATAATGAACCTTAATGGCATGATGTGAAAGAAATGGGAACAGAAAAATGCAGTGGATGTTCTAATCAATGAAAGTGTCTAAACCAGTTACTGTTAGCTAGTCAGGTTCCCAAGTTCATCAACTAATATAGAGGCATGGGCGGGTGTTCCCGTGCCAAAATTTCCACCTTTTTCATATCTTTCATTCTCAAAACACCACGAAGGAGGTATGGAAAAGGCCCGCGGCACTGATGCAATAATGTGCCACGATAAAAAGTAGATAGCAAGTGCCATCTAAACCACCTTCTCAAGTGATCAAATCAATCTGTGACCAATGGCAAAATCTAACGTCCATCCAAAGCAGCATTGAACTTCTCAAGAGCCTCACATCCCTCAATAAGCTCAATGAGGCACTCCTCGTCCAAAGGAGAACGAAGAGCATCAGCATCAGCAGCACCAGCGGCAATTTCCTCAACAGTCTCCCAGGCCAAGGCAGCCTCAGAAGACGTGGCGCCGAATTCATCAGTGGCAGATCGTGCAGCCTCCAAAGCGGTGGTCATGGCAGCAGCCTCAGGGACAGAGGAGGAGCCGGTGGGGGGTTTTGCGAGCTTGATTCCCTTAAGGTCGTCAGCAAGAGACTTTACGGCATCGAGCTCATCTCTTGTCTTTGTGAGCATTTGGGAGAGGGCCTTGACTTTGGCTTCGTATTCCTCGTCCACTACGACGGGCTTGTAGGCCTCGCTGTTAATCGCAAATAGTATTATAGTCGCACGTGTTGAATGGAGGAAAATCGTGAGACATCATCGATCATGCACATTGAGGAAGAAAGAACCTTTCATGCACTCCTCCAATTCTGTTATGCACAGAGAACACACACCTGTTATCAGCAGCACTGATTTCCTCAACAATGTCCCAAAGAACACGAGACTCCTTGGAGGTGGGTCCGTGTTCCTTGCTGGCGGCGAGGGCGGCCTCGATGGCTTCGGAGGTAGCGCTTCCAATGGCGGTGCTAACGCGAGCGATTGGTACCGGGGCGAAGGCGGCGGTGGAGGTGACAAGGGCGGCAACGAGGAAAAGCTTCATGATTATAGTTGTTGTTGAAAAGGTGGAAAAGGTTGGGGTATGATGTTTGTTGGCGGTTGCACTGGTGATTTTATGACTACTCTGTTGGGAAAGAAAGCTACGATAGGCTACGATAACGCACGCAATCAAGTGGCTGGTGCTCGCTCTGGCTTCTTCGGCCCACTTCCACCGTGCATGCTTCCACTCCATCCTCCACAAAGATCTTCACCGATCTGGATCTTTCTGTTGTTGTTTGCTAGATTTGCACGCACCACGCACCGCACTGCTTTGCTTTCCAAAGCAAGAAGCAGCTGGGAGTGCCACACCACACGCAAGCCACACGCGAACGCATATCCCACGATTAGATTTTGATGGCGGACAGCATGTAGACAGACACCTAGGTACCCGCGACAGATGCCTGAAAGCAGATGGTCGCTTGCGACTCTATGTTGTGTCTGGCCTTGTCTGGCCGTCGCTGGTGAGCGTCATCTCCCGCCACATTCGTCATCGCCCATCATCCATCAACGCCATCAACCGTGCATCAACTGCCCATCATTCGCATCATTCAATAACAATCAACCATCAATTCAAGCAAGATTCATGCCCCAGCCCAAAGCGATGAATTTGTTCTCGCCATCGGCATTCAGCGACGACGAATAGTTGAATAGGTCGGCTTTATTTGGCTGTAGCTAGATTGAAGTCTAGAGGTTGGGGCGAAACTATACAAACGCAGACGCAAAATCATTATCAGTGGGATTCGGTCGTGGTGGGATCGTCCTGGAATTGACTTGAGGCGCTGAATCATATAATCCGTGGCTTCGCGTAGGCAATGTTGCTCAAAATGACAATTACCGCACTGGTCCTATCTGCAACACGATGGGCTCGTCCTCAGCGCGCAATGCCAGTGATGGTGCATGCATTCAATACCCCGTCGCCATCATCGAATTACGGAATTGTGGAACAACGACGGATAGCAATTGGTAGTGGCAGTATCAACAATAACTTTTTGTCGTCTACTGCTACCCGCCGATGGGTCGCCTCTCTTGGCAGCACAACAAATTCAGAAACAGAAACAGACGATACCACAACCACAACAAAAATTTCCAAAAACGAAAAGAAACAGAAGAAAAATGCGCTAAAAGCAGGTAGAGATAAACGAAAAAAGTTCATTGGGTTGGCCAAGGCCGTTGATCGGGGTCAGTTCCAACATACTTACAGTCCCGGCGGAGCCGATGGTACTAATTTTGTTGCCAAGAGTGGCTTGCCGGATGTTACGAAACCATTTTGTGTTTTGGGCATCGAGAGTAGCTGTGATGATACTGGTGGTAAGTGCCCTTTTTGGTAAATTCAAATCCGTTCAATTGCATTAAATTTCTTATTTCTATTTGATGCATTTGAACCTTTTTATTCACATCTCATTTTGGTATTTGCTCCGGGGAAAATCATATCGCTATCATCAATGCAATTCCCAGCTGCCATCATACGATCGGACGGCAAAATCCTAGGAGAATCACTAGCATCCCAACATGCCATTCACGAAGAATGGGGAGGCGTAGTACCCGGATTGGCAAAAACCGCACACGAGGAAAACATTGACAAAGTTGTAGCAACAGCACTATCCAATGCCAACATGCAAATAGAGGACGTGGATGCCATCGGCGTCACGGTAGGCCCGGGATTGGAGATTTGTTTACGCGTGGGGTGCAATAAAGGACGGGAGTTGGCGATGAAGTATCAAAAGCCTTTTGTGGGCGTGCATCATCTTGAGGCGCACATTATGATGGCTAGGATACCTTCTGAAAAATATGAAAACAATGATGATGATGATGATGATAATAACAAAGATGGAGTGCAATCTACTGAAAGAGCAATGGAATTTCCCTTCCTTGCATTGCTAGTCTCGGGAGGGCATTGTCAAATTCTCAAATGCCTCGGCATTGGCAAATATACCATAGTCGGTGGAACATTGG
This sequence comes from Detonula confervacea, assembly GCA_036939415.1. Lineage (NCBI taxonomy): Eukaryota > Bacillariophyta > Thalassiosirophyceae > Thalassiosirales > Thalassiosiraceae > Detonula > Detonula confervacea. The sequence goes on from JALLAS010000861.1 coordinate 4,511, forward strand.
ATGATTCTCTAGGCGAGGCATTCGACAAAACGGCGCGTCTACTTGGCTTGCCCGTAGGAGGAGGAGGAGGCCCCGCAGTCGAAGCACTGGCAAAAGAAGGTGATATCAAGTCTGTTAAACTTCCCATACCATTGCAAAAACGAAAGGACTGCGATTTTTCCTACGCGGGTCTAAAAACGGCGGTGCGGCTGGCAGCAGAAAAGATATGCGTCGAAAGAGGCGTAGAAAAACCCGACCAACTGTCTCACGAGGACAAGGCCAACATCGCCGCATCATTTCAACACGTGGCATTCCGACACGTAGAGATACGCCTCAACCGTGCCATGGAGCAGGTGCAGAAGGAGGAAGAAATAAACACATTGGCCGTGGTGGGCGGAGTGGCGGCGAATAAGGAACTGCGCAAACGATTGGATGCGCTGTGCGGGGCCAAGGATTGGGAAATGTTCGTTCCGCCGCCGAGGTTGTGTACGGATCAAGGTGCGATGAGCGCATGGGCTGCTGTGGAACGGTTGTTGGTGGGTAGCTCGGATGTGGCGGAGGATCAGGAGGTGTTTGCTAGGTATCCTTTCTGTTTGTCTGCAGATGAAACAAAAGAATGATTCCCTTGGATGCATCATGATGAGGAAATGGAGTTCATCATATCTTATATGCAGTTTCTACCATTATTAAAACAAAATGGTGCACTCTTTGAAATGCCTGTGTTGGATAGAAAACACTTGCTATTGAATCATTGACCGTTCTGGCTCTATTGTGCTTGCTATGGTGCATTCGGCTGATTACTTTGTTGCATTGATTTTCATTAAGTTTGTTTCGTCATAATGCAAAAAAGTCTAGCAATGAAGGAAAACAAACAGTTATTGGCTCTTTGAAAAAGGAAGATATCCAACTGAAGACTCCATAATTTGAAGAACAAAACAATTCATTCAAACTGGCCTTCTTCTCCTCGGCACCACCCTCTACTTCTTCATTGCCTACGATTGGAGACAGGAAAATATCTACCTTCACCTCAAATGCCAAATCGTATCCAGGGCGTGATATCTTCTTCACAGATTGTATTTCAATACCCCCGGACCCATCTGCATGACTTCTCTTGCTCCGATGAGGTCCCATGTTCCATCCTTTGAATCCAAAATGCCCCTGGCTATGTTCCTGCAACATCCAATCTTCCAAGTCGTTCACATCCAGCTCTCCCAATAATGGAGAATATCCATCCAAATTGAGAAGCATGTGTATGGCCCCTGGAGCATACGGTGGATAGTCTCTAGAAGAATCAGGAACCAGCCCGCCCAATATTCCCGTGGAGCCGGGGGCAAGTGTTTCGTATTGAACTTGACCCAACAAATTAGTAGATGATTCATTGTTGTTGTTGTTGTCGTTGCTGTCTGGTTGGGTGATGGGAACACTTGCACGGCAATCACCCTCTTCCACCCCCGAACGTAATGATGAATATGTTCCACCAGGCCGTGGCTGCCATACTTCCATCATTGTTATTGCATTGCTGTTCAATGATTGTGGGGAGTTGCAGCTGTAGATATTTCCATGAACTATCAGAGGCACCACATTTTCGTAACTGCTACGCCAGGAGGTCCAGTGTGCAACGTTATGATGAGTTTGGTTGGGATTGGCTTCTCCCGATATTATTTCATGGACTTGACAAACATTTGTTTTTAGCGGAGCATTAGGTTTGTACGCCTGAGCCGTCATCCCTTGATGATAAAAGTGTTCGATTGAAGATGCCATTTTTTCATTGCTCTGTGTTAAAGAGATGCATAGTTTGGAATCTTTATGCTGCTGCTGCTCTTTTTGATCCTGCGTCTGCTGAATTTGCTGGTCGTGACATACGCCATTGTCATCGCATGATGCTGATGCGTTGTCGTTATCATGATCATGGCCATTGTTGTCGATTTGATCCGCTTGTACGCCCAGAAGATCAATGCCCATGATGGCGCACAGGACACATGAAATAATGAGGGTACATTGGCGGTGATAATTCATCGTTTACGTTCGATGACTGAACTTATGTCAGCTCTCGCGGGTTGCGGATTGCAATAATATTATGTTGTGTTGAATAGTGTTGAGAACTGTTGTTGTTGAGCGCACATACACAGGCACAATGATCACGTGGACAATGGACCTCCAACTTCAACTCTCAAGTTATGCCTACGCCAGCGGTCGCCAGTCTCCACCTAGTGGACCTCAAATACTAATAGGCGTGTAGTATGATGATGATGTTGTATGCTCGGTGGTTCGGGTTCAGTATTGTTGCTTTTTCGTTGCAACAAGTTGCAACAGTCTGTGCCTTCGCCTAACAATCTCTACCAATCTCTACCAATGCCATCCACTTGTGCTGGCTAAGATTTACGGGGCGAAAGGGGGGGGCACTTACATGAGAAATTCTATCTCTCGTAGATAGCTAGAGTACCTAGGTACTCCTATATGATAACAAAAAAGAAAAAAGGGGGTTGTTATTGTGTTGTGCCCTCTTAATAAGGGGGGGCTTGTGCCCGACAGATTCCGAACAGACAACAAAACAACATCATAACAACCCACTTCCACCTTCCCGAGAACTGAACAGCTTTACGTCAAATGCAGCTGCTGAATTGTAAAATCACTTTAGAAAGACCTTTTGCCAGTGCTTCTCTTGCTCAAGCCCAAATGTGGTATTGAAGTTCCTACAAGAGAAAATACATGAGGTGTAAAACAGTGAACAGCAGTATTAAGTTGAGCAGCATTATTTAAGTTAAACTCCATCAATCACTGCCATCTCCTTCGTCACTGCTGCCACTCCCATCACTTTCCTCATCACTATCCTCCTCCAACCACTCTAAAAAGTCTTGTGTTGGCTGCTGCCAAAAGAGCATCCCAATTGGACTGTCCTTGCTGCTTTCCTCCTTCTTTCTCTCTGTTGCCCAGTCAAATATCGCTTCCTCATTGACAATATCCTGATCGTGCAAGGTTTGCAACACAAATCGAAAGGCGGGCTCCGTCCCCAGAACAAATGCAATGTTGCCCGTCCCCAGCGCCATGGACTCCAGCGAGTGAATAATTGCTCTCTCTTCCTCGGTTCCCATGCATATTGAGTTGAAAAGTGTGCCCCAATATCCTAACATTTCCTTCAACGAAGTCACGAGCTTTCCTGGAGAAATAACGGCAGTGCTTTCACCTGAGCTTTCTGCCTCCTCAAATATTTTCTCCATCACAGCCATCATGGTACCCTTGCAGCAATCCGCATACGAGGCATTTTGGCTAAATTTGAAGGAGTTCAACTCGATCCTCAAATTCTCAACAGGACTTGACATTTCGTGCTCTAGGCAGATGTCGCGCAGCTCCTTGACCACATCAACACCCTTTTGGCGACCAGTAATTTGCATGCCTTCCTCATCAAGGTGGTTGCCTGCCGCAGCGTGCATGTCATTTGCATTACCACTGGCCCACTCGTCGTCCATCATGCCATCCATGTCATCATCTTCGTCGCTGTCCATTTCCTCAAGACTGAACCCATCATCCTCATCTTCCATTTGCGACTGCCTCCACTTTTTATAGATCAGGGTCATGTCATAACCAATGCTTTGGCTTTTCATAAGCTCCATTGCCTCCACTTGTGCTTCTTCTGCTTCCTCATCATCATCAGAGTCATAGTCATCAGGTGGAGATGGGGTGTACACTCTGCCCAGGCCATCCTTTCCAACAATGTCATGGTTGGTAATTATATCAATAGCATTTTCTGCGGCAGGAGTTTTGTCGATAGTAGACTTCACCTTTTCATAGCTACCTTCGCTTGCATTGTCATCATCTTCATCTGAATCCTCTGAAGATGATTCTTCACTACCACTCGAGCTGTCATCAAATCCGCTATAATCATCATCATCCTCCATTTCAGCCGCACAAGTGATTCTCGTGAACTCCTTCAAGTGCACATTCTCGCCAACCACGCATCCTCTGCCTACGACACACCCTCGTTCCAAAACAGCCCCCTTGCGAATGATAGCTCCCTCACATACAATAACTCCTGTGAGTTGAGCATTCTCCTCCACTACAACATTGTCCCACAAATGAGAATCCACAATGGAACAATTGTTCATTACAGTACAATTCTGTCCCACCACGGAACGCTGCAACAGACACTGCTCCCCAATCGAATTGTTCGGACCTAACAACAATGGACCCAACAGCTGCGTCGACCTCCCAACATGGGAGCGGCTCGTACTCTTCCCATTCTTCGCGCCCACGTCCCTATAGACCAAATGCCTCTCGCAAACGTAACTGGCTACGTGACAAACATCGCCGCACCCTGAGCTATTCTCGTGATGCCCATAATTGTCCGGCACCAACGGATAACACCACCTCCTCAGCAAATCCATGCTCACGCGATGATATCTTCGCATGTCCCCCATCCTCCCGGCGTATTCGCCACGTTTCATCAAATGTCCGAATATGCGCGACTGGAGGCCAATCTCTTCCTCAGCGACGCAGTTGGCGACGAATTGGGAGCGGAGTTCGCGGTAGTCGAACTCGTCGGAGAAGCGGGCCAGTACGTCAGGGGAGCAAATGTCCAATCCCACATCCAGGTAGTTGCGCGTCAAAGTAATGTTGGAGGAATTTTCGTGAAAGAAGATGGTTGGGATGGACGAGTTGGCGTTGTCGGGATGAGAGTCCCAGAGGAGGATGCGATTGGAGTGCGTGGTGTCCAAGGCCAGTAGGAGATCGTCCGTGGAGGATCGAAGGGGAGGGAGCTGATGGTTGCAGCTGTTCAGTGTGGGATAATCATTGGGGCTGTTGGGGTTATCGGCATTATTTTCCTTCTCCTCAATAGCATCATCAACGGAATCATCTAATCCCCACCCGCCAACTTCCTGCAGCAATACAGTCATAATAGCCGTATTGTCCTTCTTTCGGCGTTCTTTGTGTCCCTCCATGGCCTCGCGCAAATCGACGTTGGTTACGACATCTCCTTGCATTAGAATGAAGGGGTCGGATTTGATGATGTTTCTTCTGTCCAGTTCACGGAGTGAGCTGTTACCAGTTGTGTATGAAAAGGGTTGATGAGCAATCAATTGAAATGAAGCATCGATGCACCAATAATTGATGAAAAGGTGATATTCAACCAATGCAGCAAAAAAATAAACTCATATGACATAAACAGATCAACTTCCAATGTGTCACTCACTCTCCAGCATTGGTACAATCCGTAAACCTCAGCGTAGTAATCGTCAATTTCGACGACCAAACGATCTTTCCCCCAATATTGCTCTCCGACCTGTGATAATTACCACTCTCGCTTCCTCCAGTCTTATTATTCGACTTGCCTCCCGCATAATTGCGAATGTAATCCTCCAATGCATCAGCTCCAGAAGAGCAAAGCAAGAATAATTCCTCCACCCCCGATCCCTGCAAGAAGTCGATGGTGTGGTGCAATAATGGGACGTTGTTCAATGGGCATAGTATCAATGGACGCTCCTTGCCTTTATTATTTGCGGATGCGGCGGCGGCGGCGTTGTTGTCGCCGGCATCGTCATACTGCTCGAAGGTGATGGGATGGAAGGCATTGGAGAATGCATCGGCGAGGAGGACGGCTTGGAGCTTTTGCTCGTGTTTGTTGTCCGAAGGATCGTTCGAGGAGGCCGACGATTTGCCCATGATTGCTCTATGATGTGATTGGTTTGTGGTTTACAACGCTATGGTTCTCTCGGTCGCAGGTCCTCTCAGCCAGGCTGCAGCAGTGTCAGGCCGGGCTAGTACCTACTAGCAGCGCGCGTTTGCATTGTGCGTTGCCATGGTCGCATGCTCTGCTTGGTGTCGTTGCGGTCGGGCGGGGGCCAGACGCCAAACCATGCGCTCCTCAAAAAATAATACAGGGTACCATATCTGGATTCTGGATAGTACATGCATAGTTCTCCTCTGAAAAAGAGAGAGATCATGATAATGTTATTCCTTCCATCCTGCCTTCTACAAAACAACCTTCTGTATCTCCTACACATCAATTTCTTGTTGATGACGAGTCTACCATGGGAAGGGGCCATCCGGAGAGAGAACGTAACAGAACATTTATAGTACATCTTATGGGTCCTGTCAATGTCAAGATACGGAGCGCTCGCTCCGTACCTATGATTGCACCCCAAGGACACAGCGTCATCAGAAGAAAGTCGTGTGCCCCAGGATTTGTTGGCCGGAGTCTTTTTCTGTGGACAGAGATGGCCACCGAGGGTGGTTATTTTCCACGAAGTGGAAAAGTGTTGCCAAAGGCAACTGTTGCCAACGGCGACATACGTATCCTCCTGCCTCCTGTTTAGCCGTAGTATAGCCAACTGTGCCACACCTTCTTAGGTGCGTCACAGCGGGCTAGGGAGGGTTGGGTTTAATTCCCCCAACACACACTCTCTTTTGAGAGGAGGATACGATCCGTACCTCAACTGCCGATAAACATTAAGCACTAACTAATGCTACCACCGACAGCCGCTCTCTTCAGTCGGGCCACGCAGACGCAGTGACTGGGGTCATCCTGCAATGGAATTGGTGTGCACACCACGGGTAAGTGTATGATCAGCCTAGCCACTATATGGCCAAATGTTCGATCTAAGG
>JALLAS010000862.1:0-11076 GCA_036939415.1 Detonula confervacea
TGCAGATCGCACTGTCGTACTCCGGGAAGCTACAGACAGACGGACCTGCTAAACCGTTCTGTTATTTTAAAGCTTCGTGTGTGCCAAAATATATCGGAACCTTTTCACAAAAATGTACTAATTGTGAGATCACTTTATTTATTCACGTTGCATCATGTTAGCTTATCATAGACACGATACACGTCATCGTTTCTAGATACTTAAAAAGCTTGAGTTGATTGAATCAAGAATCTGGCGTCTGATTTTTATCTTCCTAGCTAGCTATGCCTTAATATGCGAAGTCCTGATGCGAAGGATATCCTAAACAAAATATATATTGAATTCCTAAATTGATAATCGCCAATCAGCCATACCATATGCGAAGCCATGGTGCGAAGGATGCGAAGTTTCCTTCTGATCTACTAGACAATAAAAGACATAATAAGAATTAGATTTTACTCGCTGAACGTCAAGTACTGATAATCTATAATACTAATTCCTAAATACATAATCGCCAAATAATCATATGAATTCCGTTTATGTGCACTCTCCATTCAACACGCATGACATCATTCAATAACAACTTCTTCTTCTTCTTGCAGCAATAACAACCAATCACGACCGACGATGAACGATGACGTCCGCACACACGCCATCGCGAGTTATGCCGCTGCCGAATAAGACTGTCATTGCCATTTAGAATCATTGCATTATTATTTGAGTTTGAGGAGGTGGTCACACACAGATCGCATCCATTATTGATTTCATTGATTGGCATCGCAGTGCACAACGCGCGTTGAGAAGAAGAAATCCCGGGTAACATCCGTGAAAAACTAGCTACGAACTTGGTGCCCATCATTATTTTTTCGCAGTAACTGGATATGGGTAGTGAAGACGGCAGTAATCGCAATCAACCACGAGAACGTCAACAGCAGCAACAGCAGCAGCAGAGCACGAATCGAACGATCTCCGACTCGGAAGCGCCCTGTGATCGTAGCTACGTAACCTGCAAAGTCCTGCCTAAAAGCAAACGCTAGATACATACTCCTACAAGACACGGGAGCGGGATTCATAAAGGGAAAGAATTGATTGCACACCATGATAAGAAGCCCGATCATCATGATGGGCGGAAAAGCTGCCGCGTATTGCAGGGGCGGCATCAGACTGAACAACAACAACGCTGCATGCATCACAGGCAAGAGCATCAACAAATCATTATTCAACTCCCCCACTACTGCCCAGCAGTACACGACATCATTACAAAAAAATGGCAGACAAACATCGATGACATCTACATCAACATGGTCTCATAAAAGAATTTGTTCATCCTCGTCGTCTGCTCTGTCAAGCAAAAGTAGTATTGGTATCAACACAACATCTACTACCCACAATAACAATCTCACTCGCAGATCATTCGGAAGCAATAATATCATTATGGAAATCCCACGGCCTTTTTCGGTACCAATGCTGTCCGCCATGAGCAGCAGCAGTTTGACAACAGAATCGTCCTCCTCCGGCGACAACAGAATGATGCTCTCGGACCTGCCATCGTTTCATCAATCCGCGTCTTGCTCGTTTTACTCGACCATGGCTAGAAGGAACAGCACGCCCAACATTATCAGCAATCATAATGGTTCGTCGTCAGCATCCACCAGCATGAAGAGTAATGCGACGATGGCGCTGAACAATCAAGTATCCCAACTCGCCACGCCCACCGTAACAACATCCGCCTCTACTACCACCACTACCTCATCCTCCATGACACCCTCCCAAACCATCCGAGCCAAAACGACCGACGCCGCCATGGAGGACGAATACGGCGCAATGACCGCCGACGGCACCACCTACACCTACCCCTCTCCCTACCACCTCGAAAGCTTCGGACACTTCGGTCACAACACCGGCAACACGGCCGCCTCCCAACTCCCCCGCGGCGTCCTCGATCCCGCCTACATCAACTACAACACCTACGGCAAGTTAAACGAAGCACGGGATAACGTGTTGGTGATATGCCACGCACTGACGGGAAATGCGAGTTTGGAGGCCTGGTGGGGAGAATTGCTCGGACCGGGGAAGGCGTTCGATACCGATCAGTATTTCATCGTGTGTTGCAATATGCTGGGGAGCTGTTACGGCAGCGTGGGACCTTCCAGCCCGCGGCCGGGGTATGATGGGAAGGAAGGGGAGGATGAGGTGCCGGGGAACGTTCCGAAGAACAAGAAGGGCGAGCCGATTTACGGAATGGACTTTCCCGACGTGAGCGTACGCGACACGGTACGACTCCAGTTGTTGCTGCTGAAGCACAAGCTCAAAATATCTTCCGTGAAATGCGTTATCGGCGGGTCGTTCGGGGGGATGCAGGCCATGGAATACTGCGTCATGGCGGGAGCCACGCGTCCCACCATGGGCGCGAATGGCAATGGCAATTTAAACAACGGGAGGAACGGAATGGGGATTTCCACGCGTAATGATAGTGGAGAAAAGACCGGCGGAGTTCCGTACGGCATCGGGGAGTTCGTCACCAAGCGCAACGGTAGGATCGAACCGTTCGTGCGGTCGGCAATCCCGATTGCCTGCGGGGCGGTGCACACCGCGTGGCAGATTGGGATAAGCGAGACGCAGCGTCAGGCGATATATGCCGATCCCAAGTGGAACAACGGGCGGTACGATCCGCTGGACCCTCCCGCGAATGGACTGTCGGTCGCGAGGCAGGTGGCAATGGTGTCGTATCGCACTCCGTTGGGCTATCACAAGAAGTTCGGCAGGGCGTTGACGGACGAGAGCGGGCCGAGTTACGGGAGCAGGGCTCCGTGGCAGGTGAAGAGCTATTTGGAATATCAGGGTAGAAAGTTTTTGGAGAGGTTCGATCCTGTGACGTATGTTAAGCTGACGGAGCAGATGGATTCGCACGATGTGGGTAGAGGACGTGGGGATGGGAGCATTCAGGATGTGTTATCTCATGTGGAGATCCCCGTGTGTGTCTTGGGTATCGATTCGGATGTTTTGTATCCGTTGAGCGAGCAGTCGGAACTGGCGAAATGCATGCCCAATGCGGAATTGAAGATTATTCATAGCGATGCTGGTCATGATGGTTTCTTGCTGGAGCAGGATCAGGTTGCGGCGCACATTAAGAGCTTCTTGTACTCTCATGATTAGACTGGATGCATCCACGGAGATCCACGGCATAGGTAGGAATGGTGTATTTAGAAAGAAGGATAATTGCTTACTCAAGTGAATATGTATAGGAATCGCTATTTTGATATGTCTTATCGTGTCGGTGTTCTCAGTGTGCTAACTTTGACATCCATTGTTGTGCACCAGGCAGCATCAAACCCAAACCTGAATGCAGTGTTGATCGCACTTGGGCTACTCTTCTCGTAAAACTTTGAGTGAGCGAAATCTCATTTCTGACAGAAATGCTGTCACCTAATTTTGCATCAGGGTGTGAGGTTAACAGTTGTCAGTCAAATATCTCAGGGTAACAGTGGAATGGTTGTGCCTGCCAGAGGGTACAATATTGTCCTCTGGTGCCTTCAACATGCTGCTTGATGTTATTTAGTGTTGCTGTCCAGCTTCCATCTTTCCTTTGTAGACGATGCGGACTACACTTGCCCCGATGATTGCAAAACATGCAATGAAATAAAGCAGACACTGAAGCGAGAAACGGAGATTGCCGCTTGAATCGGGCAACTGAAGCACCATCATTATCACTGGAACGACTTCGGCAAGGGTTTTTAAGAGACCAGCAGTAAAGCCCACCACCACCATGATAGTTCACCGCAAACATTTATTTTGAACAAGGAGGAAATGGGCAATCAATTATTTTATGAGCTCAAATGCCAAAAATGCCCTCATTCAATCTCAGGGCTCACGCACTCTGATTAAGTCAGTCCATTGAGTCATGGAGGTCGAGGAGTAGGAGCGGATTCACAATTGAGGAGTAAGGAGAGCCGTGGCAGAAGCAGACTTGGGTCTTGGAGGCATATATTGTAGAGAGACGGGGTCATGGCTCCTGTGGAGCTGAATATTGTGATCGGCAGGAATCTACTGTTCCTACATAAATCTTCAGCTCCAGGACCTTCCAGGACCCCGCCCCTACACTACCCTCTACAATACCTCCAAGACCCAAGTCTGTGAATCCGCTCCTGCTCCTCGATCTCCATGACTCAATGAACTGGCTTAATAAGAGCGTGAGTTCTGAGACTTAACGAGGGCATTAGGGATTGGGATTGGGCCTTGCCTACTCTAATGAGCTCATAAAATTGATAAGTCAAAGAGATCATCCTCATTTTGAGCTATTGCATTGTACAATATTGTCTGGCCTATCTCCTCCTTGTTCAAAATAAGTGTTCTCGGTAATCTATCATGGTGGGCTTTATGAGTAGTCTCCTGAACGTACCTATCAAAGTCAACATTCCGGCACAAGCTTGGATTGCACCAGGAGCCTTTAATATCAACATCTCAAATCCTGGACTGCTCGCTGTAGTGATTTTTTTGGTGCTTCAGTTGCCCGATTCAAGCGGCAATCTCCGTTTCTTGCTTCAGAGCTTATTTTATTTCACTGCATGTTTTGCCATCATCGGGGCAAGTGTAGTCGGCATTGTCTACAGAGGAAAGACAGAAGTTGAACAGCGCCAAAGGTCTATCTTCGAAATTGGCGGGGCCACGTTTACAGCAAACCAGTTGATCGAGTATGGGAGAAATTTTGGCTTGCTGGAACAGTTATCTATTCCTCGGCTTAATACCCCAAACAATACCCCTCCTGAACTAACCAACATGAACCTGCTGCAACAGTTATCCATTCCTCGGCTTAATACCACAAACAGTATGCTTCCTGAACTAACTAACATGGACCATGAAGTACAACTTGTCGAAAGTGCTAGAGACATGGGAGAACACAAGTTTCCCAAACTCATGGATGGTTCTGATAATGATGTGATGGACGTGATGTTCTTTTTCTCACAAAATAACCAAGTGGTTCACCGTCTGCAAGGGCAGGGTTATTGGGCCTACAATACCATCAAAGAGTTATTCCAGGCCCTTCACACATTCAATGTTGCGTTGCACTCAGTGGAACAACACGAAAATGGAACACTGACAGAGGAGCAGCTAAAGCTCATCAGGCAGCGCCGAAGCACCATTTGCTTCCTTGACGGGCCTAGTATGTCTTCTTTAAGCATCTCCGAAGCCATTTTTCTAGGTTCGTACCGCAACATCAATGTCATCCAGTCCAACACGAGAATGGGTAAGCTTTGCTTTGATTCAATTCATATCGGAAAAGGTTGCAAAGCAAAGTTTGAGCATATTGTCTTAAAGAAAGTTATGTCTCATGGAGAGACCGAGTTGTTTCGGTGCAGCCTGGAGTTCTCTCAGGATGAGAGCATTGCCTGCGGAGAAACCATTTCCTTTGTGGAATGTGAGTTTGGAGTAAGAGGATCCTTTCCACAGCTTACTACTGCTGCTATGCTGTTGCCGGCTATACTGTTGCCAGCTATGCTGCTATTCTGAATGTCGCTGAAAAAGTCGATCAAGTAATTGAATCTTGTACAATGGGAATGAGAAAATGAGACCATGATTCATGCAGGGCCTAGAATAAAACCACAAAGCATGACATAATCATTGAACAAACCTGAACAAACCTTGTAGTACGGATAGGTACGGATCATGCTGTGGAGCTGAAGATTGTGATCGGCAGAAATGATCTATGATGACGTTCCTACGTAGGATACCCCATTTTTTGACCCAAGAAATTGATCATGCTCATGAAGTAAATCTCTAATAGAGTTGCACATACATTATTTTCACTTTCACTTGTTTGTTCCTCGATAGACTGTCATATGCGTGTCTTGCATTCGATGCTCTCTTTACAAGAGACGGCGCTCAGCCAGATTGATTCAACTCTTTCTTCATTTGCAAGTAAATCTCTAGTTGCACATTACTTCTTCCTTTCTCCTTTTGTTCCACAATGTTCAATCATTTAGCCAGAGTCCAACCCGCATGATTCGAACATGATTTCTCTGTTTTCAATGACCGTGATCAACCTGCAGCAAGGTTGATTCGATCGGCACTGCTACTAGCAGTGCCATCAAAAAGAGTCACAATATCTATCAATCTTAATTCTTCATTTGTTCCTGCCTTGCTTGATTTGCTCACTAAAACTATGGCAACTTCGACACCTCAGCAGCTAGCTCTCGCCGCCAACCTAATGGCATGCCTGTGTCAGAAGGACATGACGGACATGCACCTACTCGGAGCCGATGACATCAAAGTCCCCGCATTTCGCATCGTCCTTGCATGCAGCAGTGATGTTTTCCGCAAGATGCTCGTTGGTCATTTCGAAGAGTCAACATCCAAGGTCGTCAAACTTGGATACAGTAGTGAAGTACTACGGGCCGTTGTCGAATTCTGTATTACCGACAATGTCATGCAGTTCGAGGGGCGCTCAGACATTGGTGCAGCACGGGGATACGTTCAACTCATTGCGTGTGCTCATTTCCTGAACATGCCTCGTCTGGCATGCAAGGCCCGCACTTTAACAAACACTCTGGTGATAAAGCATAAATCTCTAGCCTGTGCTGTTTTTGACGAAGCGTCACTTTTTGGTGAACCCACTGAGTCTGTCAAGCTTCTTGCGCTCGTTGTCGTCCGGAGACGTACAGTAGGATCTCTACTGTCCAAGCCTGGTATTTTGTGTGTAAGACAAGAAACACTGAGTGAATTAATCAGTGACGATAAGATGAATTGTGAAGAAATCACTCTCTTCAGAGCCCTGAAAGAGTGGGCATCAGCAGAAGTCGAAGACGGGTATTTTGATTTGGACCCTGAAGCAGACAGAGTGCTCACCGCGAAGACACTAATAGCTACCCACATCCAACTGTTGTCCATTCGGCCAACTGATCTTGTTGGTACCGTTAGGAAGTCTGGACGTGTGGATGAAACTAAGATTGTTGAAGTGCTTGAGGCTCAGGCATTACTTGCCGAGAAGGAATATGGTGTGGCATTTTCCAAGAGACGCAAGGAAGTAACACCTATTTACATAGTTTCAGGTGCGGGCAAGGATGCTATTAATGGAGTCTACGAAAAAGATGGAGAGTTAAAAGGCTACCCAAAATACACCACAACATGTACATGGAAAGGAGAGGACAGAACATTTTGTATTTACAGATGGGGTAAGAAAGCACAATGGTACATTTCCGTTGTTTCAAAAAATAAGAGCATCGGCAGCGATGCAGATGACGACTTCTATTTTGGTAGCAGCCAAGAGAGTGTACCCTTTGATGGGTGGAAGGTGAAAAAGCTTGGATCTGATCCATGCCCAGTCTGCCAAGAAGTTTGATTTGTTTAGAATGTGACAAATCGCGAACGAATGCTGCGCGTAAATTAAGTGAGGCATTGTACTAAGTAGTCAGTCAAAATCAGGTTCAAACTCAATGGCTCATTTTGGCTCAAAATATTTCTTTTAAGCTCATTTTACTATGGTATAACGATTTCAATAACAAAGTGTTCATACTCAGTAAGGCTACCATATGTTGAACTGTTGAACAATGTGAAAACTGGTTCCGAACTTTCCAAGCGAGTGTTTCCTTCAGCCAAAGACTCAACGGTTTGTCAGGGCCCAAACCCAGCTATATCAGGGCAAGTTGTTTGGAACGCCCCAAGCACACGAACAATTCATTGGAGCTGGGCACGGAGCCGAGCTGTCGCTGTGGTTTTAGGACGAGCATGTGGGTGGCATAAGCGGGATCTCAGGAACCAATGATACCTCTGCCAGAGGATCCAACTCACAATCTCAGGAGCGTGAACTTGATATTCATTGGTAGACAAAGAAACTCTTGTGCAATGGGAATGAGAAAAATGAGACCATGATTCATGCAGGACCTCTATCATAGAATAAAACCACAAAGCATGACATAATCAAACGGTGAAACCAATTTGATGGGAATGATTGTCATCTATTTGTTATGATATTATCGTCATTTTCTTTGTCCCGCCCACTACTCAGTAATGTTGCTGATGTCTCTCTTCTCTCCAGCTACTCTGACATGACGATGTAATAACTCGACACCAAAAATATGCAAGGCCATAGAAGTAATTCCAAGATGAATAGCCACCGGAGGAATCTGCCACTAACCGAAAAGCAAAGCCATCGATGCCTCTGTTTCTCCTTTGGTATTGTTTCTGACAAAAAATCCGATTCGATTTGCTCTGATTGCTCGACTTTTGAGAATTGGCTTGGAGTACCACCTTCCATAGAATTTGATCTACCGCGTTTGTTTCCAGAACGACATCTCGAAAGCACCTTTTGACACGTGGATGGCTTCTTCTTCTTTCGGGCCAGTGCCGCACGAGGCACAACCCACTTTCCTTCTCTCAAATATTCATCTGCCGTCGATGCCATTGCAAGGTCATGGTCCTCACCGCTCGTCAACTTGATCGTTTCGAGTTCAACTTTAATAATACCCCAAATGGTCCGTCGAAAAATCTCCAAAACGCCCACAAATACAAAGGACCATCCATGTGCCTTGTCGACAAACGTCACCTGCGTAGATCCATCCAAAATTGAAACCCTATATGCGGGGATAAAGCCGGCCATCCAACAAAAGCGCAACATCGCATTCAAAAACAATGCCTTCCAGTAGAATGAATCATCATCGAACAATCGTTTCGGACGCAGCCGTATTTGATTGCAAGTATCTCGTGCACTTCGACAAAAATTCGCGATCCACGAGCCTGACCTCATCCGTGAAGGTTCCCGCGGCATAAATACGAGCAGCTCCCAATCCATACAGCTATCCCACACTATTTGATATATGCAGCTCAAGACGAAGGACCATATCCACCAAACGTTCCGTTCTCCCGCGGCATGAGTCATTCCATATAAAACCACCAGTCCCGCAGTGAAATATTTGAATGCATTTCCCAGATACGGCCATCGTTTGCCCGTGTCGTATGCTTGTCGTAGAGTTTGGAGGAATTTAATAAACAGAGGCAATATGCTCAATGCGGGTAACACCAGGCCATGCATCAGCATTGNCACCAGGCCATGCATCAGCATTGAATGAGATATAATTTGGCCCGCCTTGTCAAGATCGTATCTCCACGAAATAAGCCCAAATATCACCGTCCAATAGTAAGCTATTGCATTGACAGCGTCCTTAATAACGCGTACCATGGACGTAACACAATCTGCCAAGAAAGCATCTCGAAAACGCACGGGCTTGAACGGAGAGAATATCGTCCCCTGCAACACCGTATTGTAAAACCTCCGTCGTTGCCGCGGTGGCACCAACGATCGAATCAACAGCGGAGTAATGAAAAATAGCGGCAATACCTGCGGCGGTACATCCGGCGGCTTCATCCACGATAAATCGTCCCTCACGTCGACTTTACTCATAATGCGATCCCCGGCATCGTCCAACGACCCTCCGCTTTCGATGAAGCTTTCGGCTTCTTTTTTGTAATGACTCTTCATTAATACCACGAACATATGAAAATTGAATAATACCGGTAGGCTCAGGTCCAGGGCAGCTCCCAGGACCATGGGTGCGGATGGTGCGTATTCTGCATCGTATGTGTCGCTGCTTTTGTTGTTCCCCGAAGAAGTTGTTGTTGGTGCACCCGGGGACGATGACTCCCCCGTGGTAAGATCCACTTCAATATCCAATGGCGGCGGTCGTAAATTCTTCCGAATCACCAACATATCAATTCCCCTCAAGGCTTGATCTCGAATGAAGGTTATTGGAGAGTCCTCTGAAAGCAATCGTAACCTCGATAACGGTACGCTAGTTGGGGCTGCGGAAATATTTGACAATCCTCCACCAGATTCTATCATCAATGGCAATAGTTCCACATCACCCACACTACTGCTGGATATTGTTTCAAGTTGTTGTTCGGAAGAAGAAGATGCTATAATATCCTCATGAATTCGGGAATGTTTCCGTTGCGGACGTTGTGGAGATAGAGATGTTGTTCTTGTGCTTGCTGCTGCCCTATTACAAGCTGATGATGGAGCTGGTCGTGCTGCTCCCGCTGCTGCATCTGCATCCCCTTCGGAGGCCCAACTTTTTATTGGAGATATTGTCTCTTCTGTTATCTCTCCCCCATTACTATTTCCCCTATTAGTTGTTGTTGTTGTTGAATTATGTTCATTCGTAGCTTCCCCTTCTTCCACTTCCACAACATTATCTACCCCATGCGAACTCTTATTCTGCTTCTCGCCATCCTCCTCGCTTCCGCTACTCCCAATTCCAATTCCGCCACTTGAGCCGCCGGCAAGTCGAAATTCATGAGGAGTCCCCGGCAAAAAAATCAATTCGTCCACCGCCACGCCGTTTCGTCGCCATATCCTCAAGCTGTAGGAGGCGCAGAATAACGAAAAAGCGAGTAGGGCCGGACCGCGGTAGCAGCGGAGGGAGGTTGATAGTTCGTCTTCGTAGATGACATCGAGGTCGGAAGAGGTCGTTGAGTCGTATTGCCAGAATTCATCGAGTTCGCTGTTTGGATTATTGTGGATTTTAGCTGTTGTGGAATTGTTATGGGCGATTGTAGCTTCGCTGCCATTAGCGTTGTCATTATGATGGTCTACGATTGGGATTGGTGGTGATATGAAGATGTCGTATATTGCTAGGCATATCAGTATGACGAGGGCGGTGGCCTTGGGTTTAAGCTGCAAAGATAGAGGAGGTTGTGACATGAAAAAATTGAGATGAATTATGGGGCGGCAAGGTAAATCCAACGTATGAATGATGGCAACACTCACGATGCGCTCCGATACTACGAAGGACCCCACCGCTGCTATTATGGGCATCAACATCTTGGCTTATGTTCTGAATTTTTTATGGAGCGCTGCTGGAGGTGCTGGTCAATATTGAGGCCGTCCTATCATCGCGGGGACAGGCCGGGGACGTTTGTAGCCGTTACTTATTTGCGTTGAATCTTGTCAACGCTGTACGATATGTGCGTGATCATGCGCGATGATACGAATTTTAGTGTCAATCTGTGACACTGCGCACTGTCAATGTAGGTGCATCACAAACAGGTTTAGACCGGTCGAAACGGTAGCACGGGGATGCGCCCGCCCCTGGTTCAGAGCCGGAT
>JALLAS010000863.1:0-11072 GCA_036939415.1 Detonula confervacea
TAATTATTTTTGTTGCTCACATTCGAAGTTTGTAACTGCTGTGTCCACAATATTATTTGTCTTTTATGCAATGTTTTGTGCCTTCTCACATTCTTAGATACTTGTGACTCTGCTTGCCCATGCAGCTTTTGCTTCTTTCATGCATGCTCTTTTGTATCCCATTACATCATTGCTCCTTGTCCACTACTTCTCTTGCATGCCCCCTTGTGCCCCCAGCTAAAACCTGGCTTCAGGCATGGATAGATGACCTTGTCTTCAATTTTTGCATTTCTCTTCCCAACTGCTAAATAATTGAAAAAACTTCTTCCTGCCGGATGGGTCCAGAAGAGAAAGACCACGCCTATTTTCGGCCTTTAATTAACAAGGTATGCAATACAGTTAGTTGTAACTAGGTAAGTATGCGTGAAGTATGGTATTGATTTATAGGTATACTGAAGTTTTTGTTACGAAGAATGTAATCTATTTTGTAGAAATTTGCCGATTCTCGTGTCGATTCATGAGAAAATCTATTATTATATAGATATTTCTCTGTATAATTGTATGTATTTCAACTCCGTTTTGGATTTTATTTTAATGAAATAGATTATAAGGTTTATGCCCACGGTCTATGGGCCTCACAAATAATGGAGATACCGGCTTTTTCACTTACTATTCTCCTATTATTCAATAGACGCGATTAACTTTGATAACATTTCACTAAAGATACGCCAATGACACCGGTGAGACCCCGATCCAACACTGAACCATTAACAAAGCGACACACCTACATCCTAATACGAACGTAAAAGGAAACCTATCGTTTGTTCAACTTCGATCGAAATCGGTAATTAATGATGCGAATTCCCATCTCGCTAAGCTAGGTAGGTAGGTAGGATTAGGTAGGAGTAGGTAGTGGTTACTCGCTCGTTAGCTAGCTAGATAGCGCGGATAGAGGGGCACGAAAGCAACGCAAAAGCAAGTGAACAATGAGGCAAACCTCTCCTCGCCAGTAAAATAAAGGTGTTCAGGACCTGTATGTGTGTCCCCTGATTGATCGTCGGGTTGGCAGTAGAGCCACGATATCGATCATCGGCAGGCCGGATTAGGATTGTTGGTCCCCATACATTTTCATGTCGTGCAAAGATCTTCATCATCATCATCATCCTCCTCCCTCTCCAGTCCATAGACCTCTTTAGTTCTCTCCATTCCCAATCCTCCATTTACAATTTGCAACTTCGTGAAGAATTGGTCCTACACATCAAAAAACTCCCCCAACCACAACAACTAATAATCAATGATAGAAAGCGTTCAACTCCAAGAGCAAATTATGAATGGTTACGGAGGAGGGAATGGCATCGGCGACGGCAGCTCATCGACGGATCCGCCTTCGGTCCCCAACGGATGGGAGAATGCATTGCTCACGAATTACTTCGACGGCAGCAGCAACGGCGGCGGCGGCGGCGCGGCCGCCGGCGGCAGCGTCTCCGACCAGGGTCAGGCCGCCGACAACGACGGCGGCAGCGGCGGACGCTCCTCGATAGGTCCGGCGACCGCGGCAGCCACCACCTACGATTCGGCGGGCTACGCGGCGTATCTACAAGCCAATTACCTAAAAGGTCCCAACAACGACCCGCTAACGGGGGGATTGAGCGCTTCGCCGGCGACCGCCATGAACAACGCGTACTACAACCCCACCGCGGGATTAAATTACGGAGGCGGATCCGCCTCGGGCTATTCGCTGGGAATGCCATCGCAACAGCAGCAGCAGCAGGGGGGGGGAGCGGGGCAGTACACTCCTCAATTCGCCGCGCCCGTCGCCGCGGGGGGGCATTCCCGTTACATTCCGGGGGAGGGCTACGGCGGCGCCGGCGGCGGAAACTACGATGCCTCCGCGACCAATCCTTCCCGGTATTGCAACGATCCGTCGTCGTCGGCGGCGAATAATCCCCAGTTCGCCCTCCAAAACGGCCTCACGGAACGCAGATCCATGTCGGACGACAGCCATAATTCCAACGCCCTTCCGAACAACGATCCCTACGGACCGGGCGGCGCGGGGGATTACGGCGGCGCCGCCAATTATTACGACGCGGCCGCCGGGGGAGGCGCCAATTACGGCGGGGCGGCCGCCGGCCTCGGGGGAGCGCAGCAACCCGCTTACAACAACAACAATCCCCCCGCGAATATTAATAATCCGACGACAGCGGCAACGACGGCTGCCACGACTGCCAACAACAACAACAACAACAGCGCCGCGGGGGAAATAGATTACTGCGATGCCATCCTGAGGGGAATGGACGATCCCGGCGGCTCCTTCGGCTTGCTCACCAACGCCCTGTGGGGCCACGCGCCCTCCGCTTCCAATCCGAACCGCGCCTCCCAAAATAATAATAACGGCAACGCCGCCAATGCCGCCGCCGCCGTCGCCAACTACACGTATCCCCCCGCGGGCGTCAGCCACGCCCAGCTGGCCCAGCAGGGATTGCAATCCATACGGGCCGCCGCCGGGGGATTCGCGGGGGGAGGAGTCGATCCCAACGGCAACGGGGGAATCGGAGAGCACATGGCCCTCCCCGGCGCCGGCATCGTCGTGGGGAATAATGGCAAGAGTTCGGCGTTGGATGCGTTTTTCGTGGCGCAGCAGCAGGCTGCGGCGGCGGCGGCGAGCGAATATCAGCAGCAGCAGCAGCAACAGGCTGCTACGGGGACTAGGAAATCGTCCAGGTCGAGGGGGACGAGGTCCAGGGCGGGGCCGCGAAGGGGAAGGTCTGCTGCAACGACCACCACCACCAGTTCGACCCATTTGCCGAGCCGGGCCGATCATTCATCGCTGCCCTCGGTCCAAATCGATCCCCTCCTGGAACGCGTCTCCCTCACCGTCTCCGCCGTATCCCTCGAACCCCTCAGCGGCAACCAGGTGGTACGCCACATCCGCGGCAAGACCGACGACGTCATCACCCGCTTCCTCCCCTGCGTCGACTTCCTCGTCAACTGCCAGCAGGAATTGCGACAGGGATTGCAGTTGGCCCAACGATCCCGCAGCAGGCCCAGTCACGGCAGGAGCAGGGGGGGCAACGGCATGACCCCGCGTCAGTTCCACAATACGTACGTGGTGCCGTTGCCGAAGCGGTTCGAGAGGCACAACGAGAGCATCATGGCGCGGCAATACCTCAAGGAATCCAAGGCGGCGTTGGAGCTGCTGGTGAGGGACGCGCAGGCCGCGGTGCCCCAGGGATGCGACCACGTCAAAAACGCCTTCCTGGGGGGCATGCGCGAGAACGAATCGTGGGGCCTGCGAAAGTGGCTGTCCAAGCACGGCGGCGCCGGGAGCATATGCAACGATTTGGAGGAGGTCATGCGCCACGTCAAGGGGCTCGACAAGGAGGCCGACACCACAAAGAGATTGGCCGAGATGTTGAGGCCCATCGCGCGACAGGCCCACGAACGCCTCAAGAAGGACGTTCCCCAGGCGTACCAGGAGCAGTCGTCCGCGCATCCCTACCTCCCGTTCTTCCATCGGCTCGAGAGCTGCCTGAAGCAGATGGCAGAGTACGATCCCGAGGAGGACGATGTCATTTGCCTGGATTTGGATTCGAGCGACGAGGAGGAGGATGTGAAGGTCGTGGTGCCGGAGAAGAAGGAGGACGTTACGCCGGTGGCGGACAAGAGCAAGAGTTGCGCTTTGAAGAAGAGGGGGGCGGCGAAGGGGAGGGTTTCGCCGGCCAAGCCCAGCAAGAGGAAGAGCGACGAGGACATGGATGCGATACGGGAATGGGTGGATGGGGCGAAGAGGTCGAGGACTAATCCGGAAGAGGAGTTTGCGGAGCAATTTTTCGGGGGGGAGGAGAAGAAGCCGGCATCGAAGAATAAAGAGAAGGAGATTATTTGTATTGATTCGGACGATGATGATGAGGAGGAAGAAGAAGAGGATGATGAAAATGATGCTGCCGTTGCTGCGGATCTCATGAGGATGGCAGAAGAAAATGATATATACAATGAGGCAGCCGATAATGTCGAACAAGAATTGGGACAATCGACGAGTGGCTCGCCGGATGCCGAGGGGCAGGAACAGTATCAATTCGGGCAATCGGCACTGCAAGTGAAATTGCAGGCCGCGCAGCACGAACACGGATATCACGCCCACGAAACAGCAACAGGGGTGACAGATACCACGGGGGAAACCACCGAGGCATTGGCAACCGGGGGAGGCGCCAATACTGCAGGCGGAGCGCAATGGCGCTGCGTTCAATGCACCTTCCTCAACGAGGAATTTGCGTCCAAGTGTGTCATGTGCAATGACGACGATTCCTCCACGGGCGGCGGGGGCAACACGTCGGACGACCTGGCCAACTTTTTGGGAGGCTCTGGATTTTTGGACGGCAATCATTTTAATGCTGATAGCAGAAATGGCAGTTTTCACAGGGGAAATTCCGCAGGTGCCGGGGCGACTGTTGGGGGGAGTCAGCAGCAGTATGCGTTGCAAAGTGCTGATGCGAGGGAATTGGAGTGTTTGGCAGAACACATTTCCGGCGGCGGCAGCCTTCCCAAACAGGCACATACGAATATTGACACGTTCTGGGGTACCATGGATACCTTTCCTCGAATATTAATGCTCTTCAGAACGATAGTCCAAAGTCCGACATTGCACCGATTTTTGGAACCAATTGATGAAAATGAGCTGTACATGGTGGGGTTGCCGGCACACAGCTCTGTCGTGCAAAATCCCTTGTGTTTTCATGCCATTGTCAGCACATTGAGCCAACATTTTGACACACATGGAGTTGCTATTGACAAACATCTGTATGCCTGCACCAATACCATCACTGAGTAGTATATTGTCAGCTATTGATACACAAAGAAGGTTCATAAAATTCCTTTTTCTATGTACAGCAAATGATTTCGATCAACATTAAACGTTCAACAGCTTGAGCTACGGTATCCAGGCTTGGGAATCCCCTTTCCAAGCCCAGGAAGCTCCAGAGCCAGAATACCAAGCTCCATAAGGGATTTATCTGGCTCATGTTCTAGGAAGTCTCACATGTTCTTCGGCCATGTTGGCACTTCCACATATAAAGATGTGAGAGTTTTTCTCTACCAATATTGGGCTTAGCATGTTGCTCACTCTCTTGGAGTGTAGTTTATTTGTTGTGTACTCTTTCTTTTCTCCCTGCTCTTGAGAGTAACACATGAATACCTTGGTGAGCATACCCTGTCTTTTGAATTCATCAATTTCGTCGTGAAACAATCCTTCCAAGTTCCAAGGAAGACCTCGATCCAAATATCAAGAAGAATGGACCGAATCTTTCGCCCCTGAATTGAAGGTATTGGCGCTGCTGAAGCAATCCACTAATAGGTGCAAAACCAGTTCCTGTACACACGAAAATGATAGGGCATGCTGGGTCTATTGGGTGATGGAATGTAGGTGCGCTTTCAATTTTGAATAGAACCTCATCACCTGTTCCAATATGGACAAAAAACCAATATTTAGAACATGAAGAATGGTTCTCACACAGAAGTTTGCCTCAATTCATGCACAGAACATCTTATCAGGCTCAACTGAAGTTAAGAAGTTGGAGCAAACTCCAGCCTCCATTTTGGACCCACCACGAGAGTAGATGAACCTATATAAGTTGAGCAATTGAGAGATGTCAGATTAAATGCGGATGGTAATACAATAAACCCTTCTTGTCAACTTCTTCAACTCACTTTCCCACAACCAAATGCAACTCTGAGCATATGATGGCCTACGTTAGTGTCACAAAGAGGGAAATGTACATGTGGAAGAAAATTAAGCTCAAGAATGCCAAACACAGCCAAACACCGTGCTGGAAAAGATTTGGTTCATGACTCACCTTGCAGCTTGAACTGGAATATGAACTATAGAGCATGAAAAGAATAAAGAAAGGTGAGCAACGATTCAAGAAGTATTATAAAGGCAAAGGAAAAGATTCATCTAAGACTCACCATGGGTGATACATTTTCATGTCACATAACAGAAAGTCTATGCCAACCCTCTTCGACAAGGAGGGAAATGTCTTGAAAAAATCTACCTATTGCAAGCCACAAATACTCCTCAGCTGCTCATACTCCTGTTTGCTATGACCAATCCCAGCTAAAACAGCCTGATCTTTTGAGCTTGTTGCAAGCTTTGATTTTGATAAGTCTACACAAGCTTGCATAGATATCGGGGATTCAAGAGCAACTTGATTCTCAAAAAAGTAATCCAATGGGAGCAACTGACCCAGGCTTTTGTGTAAAAGAGGATGCGAAACTGCAAGCTCTGACATGGTAACATCATTATTTCCGAAAGTAACATATATGTGATCATCAATACTGAGGTCACTTGTCTCATCATTGCACAAAATGATGTGACTAACAAATGACTCCAACTCGCCAACGCTTGTTACACCCCGAGAAGAAACTCGTACATGGTCTGGATGACCAACAAAACAGGAAGAAGCAAACAAGTTATCAGTCTAATGATGGCAACGAGTGAGAATATGATTCAGTCATGAATTCACAAGAGTAAGTTGTAACTTACCACCTAGTTGGTACGGCGGATCTATATAACCACAATCATAGAAAGTGAAGTTGAGTTCAAAGGGTTGAGTGTCAAGTAAAAAGGAAAACAAAACATCAAATATCGAAAAGTAATAGCAATGAACAGAACTCACTGCCACAAGATTGCAAGTCTATCTTCAGCAGAGAAGTTTTCCTCGTAACTGCTTCACTCTCTCCTTCGTTGTTATTGCTTGAAATGATGTCATGGCGACTTATAACTTTGCCCTCAAGAAACTTCTCATCAGAAGCATGGGAGTTGGAACCCCCAATGATTTCCACCAAGCGAGGCACCACAACAACTTCATCACGGCTATGCCAGGATGTTTCCAGTGATGAACTCCTCCTAGAAATCTTGCCCATAGTCCCTTTCCTTGTAGTCATGTATGACTGCGCAGCTGCATTTTCAACATCTTCCTTAGTAAACAGCTCATTTTTTACGGAATTCAACATGTTGCGACTTCGAACTAAGCTAGATGCATTACTTTCCCTCATATCATCCAACAGCTTCAACACCAAAGGATTTGCAAAAGGCATGCTTGCCAATTTAGCGACCAACTTTGTTGTCCAACTGTAAAAAGTCGGAGCCTCCCCCTTCACTGCATCACATTCTCCTCGAGCGACAATTTCCTCTGCACCATTCTCAGCTAACTGTTTGGAGAGATGAATTGCAGCACCACAGAAAATGGGGTATGCCGAGGAACCAAACCCAAGCACAGCACAATGTATTCCTTTTAGCGCATTGCCATTCTTTTCAAATAGGGAGGAGAAAAACTTTTGTGAGACAGATGGTAACTCTCCATTTCCTTGTGTTGACGAGAGGAATATTGTCAATGTGGCGGATTGAATCAAAGAGACCACTTCTTCATCTGCTGCAGCATTACCTCCACAAGCATCAAAGAATGGAACATTTGAGCATCACGAAGAACGGCACCCAAATCAGATGCATACATGGCTGAATTTCCAGTCACGGAGGCATATATGATCAGTACGGGCTGTTTCCGTTTTCGAATTCTGTTGACAATTCTCTCGAACAAAATGGCCAACCAGACACAGTGTACAAGCTTTGCTATTGATTTGCTAGTATCCCTGGCTGCGTCCGAAGCAATTTGTCTCCAACTGAAATGGGCTTCTGCCAAAAAGATATGCGGGTTTGAGTGTACATTCTTGAGCCTGTTAGCAGAGAGTTGTTAATATAAGGTGTAGCATCCGGCAACAGCTCAAGTTAGAAACCAAGTTGTTTTCTTCAATCTGTTTGCAACAACATGCTTACCTTGTTTAGCCCTAAATAAGCACGATTCATAGTTGAAGACATGGGAGGCTGAACGACGGAGGTTCCAACATATCACATAATTTGAAAAATCCTCTAACCAGAGAATCTACCAGCGATAAAAACACACACAGATCTCAGTCTACTCACTATCACCCACTTCCAGTTAACTAGGCAGTACTTGTGATACTTCATCTCATCATGATACTAGTCTCAAAACATGTCAATCAAAGTGTGGTGATCAATCATGGCCACCTTTGCAGCCTTGTACGAATGATAGACTGCCATAGACAGGATATGCATGACTTCATCCTTCCAGAAAGGAGCTTCGCCAGGCTTTGTGTCTGTATCCATGCCAAGTGCCTTTGCTACTGGGATGAGCATATTGTACCTCCCTTCATCGGTCAAATCACGAAGCACTTCGGTGTTGGCATACCATCCATTGAAAGGTACTGCAGTGTAAACAATACCACCAATGGTCATATCTAGTGCACATACTGCGGGAATTGGATACCATTGCATATTTAATGACGATAGCTCTGCAAACAGAACAAACAAATAACGTTCATTAGTTTCAAACAGTAGATAACATTACAGATACATTCAGCATAAGAGTAGGTAAACTCAAAACCCACTCACCCGGGTAGCGAGGATGGTGGATGTGAACATGGCCAGCGCATTCTAGAGGTACATCAAACAGTTCAGGCGGCCCGTTTGGATCCGCCTGTATGACCAGTGGGAGGTAATCATGAGCACCTTTCTTGCCATCAGGAGGGCCGTCCCAATCGAATCGTTCCTTCAACATTTCAGTGAATCTCAGCTGAATGAAGCGCATGGGTATCTTGTGAGATGACAATTAGTCTTGGAAACAATTTAATATATTAGAAACGAAACTTACATTTTTGGGATCGCCAATGACTTCTCCCGACTCACTGTAAGCTGCATATTGCAGCAATTGATCATTCCAGATGCGAGGTCCATCCAGCCCCTTCTCCGGTGGCGCTGGCTTGAAGACAGTAATGTATGCTTCCGATGAACCACAGGACATCTGTTGAAACAGTCAAAAAGGTTACTCATGAAAAACACTGAAACAGACGCCATTTGAACTTTGCATGTTCAAAGATATCTTCGAGAACTCACAGCCTTTGCCAAATGCCCAATGCAACTATCAAACATTCCTTTATTTGTTTCCACATCCCTACAGTCCAACAACTTCAGCTGCTGCCAGTACTTTCGGTTGCTGCATTTTGGAGCGTTCCTCCTATAACAGATTTGTCAAAAGTGAGATGAAATTTGGAACTCATAAATAAATGTTGAGAACTGACATCCTGCCATTCTTACCAAGCCACACGAGCTCCATGCTGCAATTCATCAAAGGTATGCTCATACTTTGGACATATGAACAGACAATTTACAGTCAGAGTATATTGATTTTTATTTGAATCCAATTGGAGAGCAACAATTTACTCACCGTTCCAGTAGCATCAATCGATTCCTTAATCACAGCCATTCGTTCCACCTTCTCCAAAAATCCACCAACTCCCCTCATCTCATCCTGTCTCTCGTGATAATAAAGTTCCATATACTCCATCGCCTCGCGTAACACTGTTTCCCTCGGACTTTCGAGTCCAGTCACATCCGTGTTCAAATCAGGTCTGCAGCCATTGGGACATATGCCGCGTTCGGGATTTCCGTGAATGTATCCTGGATATGGGTCTGAATATAACATTGTATGGGACACAAGATGCTGAGAGAACAATGAACAGAATGGTAAATCCATCAGGACATACTATTCTACGTACCAGAATAAACGGTGCCATGACGGAACGGGCACTGACCCGAGGTAGCGGTGGCCTTAGTAGATGCCGCAACGAGCGGACTGGAGCGTCGTGCCTGCGGTTCTAGCTCCGGCTCCTTGTTGACCAAAATTGATGGAATCCGTCTGGGTCTGGGCCTTGGATTGACTACGTCCTCGTTATCCTGAGAGTGGCAATGACGAGGACAAGCGCTGATAGATGGCGAAGGTGAGACATCCGAACCGACATGATCGGTATCAGTGTTGCAAAACTTAACCTCGGAAATGGGCACCTCGTCCCCTTTGTTGGAGGAGGAAGTGGAGACAACTTTCTTGATTAAATTTGATAGCTTCATGATCTCCTACCACTCTCTTCTCGTCTTGACTTTGTTTCTGCAAAAGAAAACCTTGGATTAAGAAGAATTATCGTAGTCCTGGAAAAATAATGAGAGGAACAAAGAGGATGATGATAACGCCGAGCAACGAGCAATGCGCGATACCTTTGTGCTGATTGTAATTGGCGGTGTTGATTGCGGCCGGAGGATGGACAATGGCAAACCTTGATCAAGGATCAAGGCTTGATGAATCACGGATTAATAAAATATCGAATGAATGAGAAGAACAACTTCGCCGTTGCTAATTGTATTTCCTTCCAGATTTTTTCTCTTTTACAAAATCTGCTTCGTCTGACTTCTGACTTCGTTGATTGCGTCGGGAAGTCAAATAATTTTTTATGAGCACCATGTTCACAAACAGAAGTTGCGAAGAATGAAGGATAAAGTCAAAGGTCACATGAAGGAGAGATATCATACTATGGTACTCTACCAAGCTAGAAGCTAGAGATATCAGAACATAAAAATGTTTTTCTTTAGGACAAGGTAGGATACCTTACTTACTTATCTGCAGTATCGTACCAAATCAAAGTGCAGGCAATTTACAACATGTAACAGCACAAGAGCAGTATATCGTACTCTACCAAGAATCAAAGTGCTGGCAATTTCAGACCGTAAAAAAGAGTGGGCGGGGAACTGTATGAAATGTTCTTGGGCAGTCAACAAAGCAGACTTGTAAAAAATGCAAAAGGTATGACTTATAAATAATGACTCACTGAGGAACTACATTTATGAAAAAGACCGAAGTTCGCGAGCAGTACCGCTGATATAGGTCTGACCAGAGGCCTTACGGTTTTGTTGAGACGGAAACTGCATACATTCTGACACAATAATGTTTGGACAAGTCCAAACAGTCCCAATACCTATTCTCATAGTTAATACTGAATCCTACATATAATTGGTAGATAGTTCCAGACGTTTCTCTTATTTTCAGATCGTGAACGACAAAACTATTTCGTATCATTTATTGACTATTTTAGCAAAGTCGAATCATGTATATTCGATTTCCTTTTTTCTTGATTTTGCATAAGAGCCTGGCTAAGTGTTCTCAAAAGTCAATAGTGAATAGTCGATTGTCGAT
>JALLAS010000864.1:0-11089 GCA_036939415.1 Detonula confervacea
CACTTGCCAAACTGGTGGTTAGATAGCCATACACTATACTCAGTATCTTGGCTCATATAACATGATATGCTCCCTATTTGGGACCATTTGTCCTAAAGCTTTACGTTACTGTGGGCCCAACGCAGGTAGATATTTAGAATCAAAAGGGATTTATCCCATTTGCCCATGTCACATTCCCCAAGAAACCATCCATAAATATCCTTGTAAGTACAAAGACTTTTCTCCAATTATCAGCTAAATTTCACCCTCCCCATTTCAACATGTTCTGCCTGTATCGTCAGCATGTAGTATAGGTAATCAAGCGTCGTTGAGCAAACAGATCACAATTCACGATTGTTCCCGGACGCGGGCCGTTTTCATTTTCATTCAAGGATGGCAGTGGTCAAGATAACGATCAAATTCAGCAAGATACCAACAAGATACTTGACTACTATGCAAATTTGTTGCGACACAACCGAGACAACATTGGTTGATGATGAAACTATTAAATTATAATGGCAATTATTGAATATATATTAATAATAGAAAGATAACAATTTGAATAGCTCTTATACAACTTTGATTTTTACAATGTCTCATCTCGAAATTCAGAAGGTCCATAGTGGTCCGAATGCTTCATCTGAAAGCGTTCTACATGTGAGCAGTTTTGGCATGGTAACAGAAAGCTGTAAGAGGGGGGTGAGGTCATATGTAAAAGCATACCAGACCACCCGAGTACGCAACACTGTCCGAATGTGCCCTCCGGGATTGTATTCCAGTAGGATGACCAAAGAATCAGTCCGGAGCGGCTGGAAAGTGCTTCGTATAGGAATTAATATCAGAACAATAGCTTAGGTCAAACCTGATGTTGTATCTATGTCATATCACCTGATACATATGTAGGAATTAATATTCAAAACGGCGCATTCTTATTTTGTTAGAAGTGTACAGCTCCATCTGTTCCAATCAAGCATGCACAAATAATTAAGAGTGAAGCTAGCACGTGCTTTGTGCAGCGTGGTACTATCCAGCCACTAGTTAGAGAAGAGGCTAGCTAGCTTGTACCACGGCTTATAGGATACCTTGGCATACAAAATCTCTCATTATTTTTTCAGGACAAGAACACCAACACAAAGAAGACATCGAATTCAACATCACCAACTGTCCAATCAGCGACCATAACCGCATAGCCAAAACCGCTCCGGCAGTCATCGTGAGAATTAACGGGGTCAGTGTACTCACCATGAAATTCAAGCCTCTCCATCAACAGGCACAAATTTGCAGTATTTTAGTCGAACAGAGGCAACCTCACTTCATACAACCCTGATACGATCCTGTACTAATTCAACGCTCCTTTCTACAGGAGTCAACCCGTCTCAAGTAGCAAAGCCACCCTCCTCATTTTATTTCAAACCCCATAGTTCAATACAAATCAGCTGGAACAACTCTCATCACAAGACCCATCCCTGTCTGCGCCACAGTTTTCAAAACTTTCCGTTTTCCCAAGCCCAATCTACATTACCACTGCCACACAATTCCTCCCACCCACAAAACAAAAAAGAGAACTGACCTCCATCCATTCCAATAACATCAACAATTAATAAGTAATGGCAGGGCAACCCTTTGTATATTAGTATGCGCATAAATTGCATGGTGTAGTAACATGGCATGGGGTGAAAGGCCCTACCACCCTCTTATTTATACCATAAACGACCCCAGTACACAACCATCTGCCGGGACATGGGGCCAGTGTACCCTGTTACGTTGCCAGACCAGCTCACAACAAACAGTTGCCTCTCTCTTTGCATTGCCTAGATATATAGCAACATAACATAATGAGAACAGTCACACTCTTGGTCACAAACATAATAACTCTATATTTAGTCAAACAGCCTTCATGAAGAGTTTATTAGTTGATATTGATGTTAGAGCTCTTTTTTTTGGTTGTGTGAGTAAAAGAGCCTGCATAGGACTTGAGTAGGAGGTACATAAGGAGGCATGGACAGGGATATGAGGTAGCTGTGATGTGGCACACATAACATATCATGATCAGATATTCCTAGAATTCTCCTAGACTTCAGCATACCAGTATTCATTATTTATGCAAAGCATTTTTCGGCATGAACAGACAAATGACTTCTCCCATCTCCCATCCCTACAAATTGACTTCAAACCTTCAAGGGGTAGGATCTTGGTTGACCCGTCTCTCTTTCTATTGTACTACTCCAGAAACGAGTTCAAGCTTTATCGAAGGGACTTGAGTAGGATGATGTGGGAGCTGCAGCGGGGCGAGCCGATATGATTGGAGCTACAGAGTAATCGACGTCCAATCACCAATACGCCGGCGATTCGGGAGCTGGCGCGGTGCAAGTGGAAGCAGTGATAGGGAGTGAGAGAAAATGCAAAGAGTGATACAGATGGTTTTAGACTGTTACTCACTATTAGCTTAGCATGAAACTTGCATGCACGATGTACACTCGCAATGTACGAGAAGCCTGGCGAAAGCAAATTATCACTAACTAATGCAGTCTCAATTGACGAAAAGCCTGGCGTAAGTTCAAAGTTTATCCTTGAACTAACACAGGTCTCTGCTAATGCTTCAGCTGAATATTGTATGAGAAGTAGTATCAGTCAGACAGGCACGAATACACGAATGATAGAATCCGAGCATCTAGCGCCTCGCTCAACCATCATTTCATATTTTTTAGATTTATCATTCCCTCTACTCGCCTACTTCATCGCAAGAAATGCATCAAATGATATGTTCGTCGACTTACCAGCTTCTCCTCCAGCACCGCAACGATGCAATTATTTTACACAGAAAGAAAAGCATAGATACGATGTCGACCGAGGATCATCTTCCTCTGTCTGCCCCCTCTTCTCAGTTGATCTTTGATCGTACGAAGGAGCCATCCAAGCTCGATATACAGCGAGGCCTTTGTCATCCAGTTCGTCACGTTTCCATCCCAGTGAGTCCGGTCAACGTCAGAAAGATCATCAGCCATGAATGGGTTTTGACCGAGAACCGTACAAAGAGTGATTTTGGTCGGCTCAAATACGAAGGACCGGATAAACACACGGACACCGAACAAGAAGATGAGCTATTATTGCCAAAGCAATTTCACGCAAAATGCGAAGCAAGCATTCTAAACCTTTGTCCCATAGTGCACAGTCCTAGCCAGCCGCCAACCAAGCGTAGAAAACTTTCGTGCAATTCTCTACCAGAATATGGTATGGGTGTAACAAGAGTTACTGCTGAAAGTACCAACACTGACAAGCCTCCCATGCTGGTAAAGTTGACTGGAATAATATCTCTGATTGGCAAGGAGGAGGACGTTGGAACTGCTGAACTGCGCAAATTTCTTTCGCAGCTTGATTGGGATTTGCATTGCGTCTAGAGATGGAATGTACATGGACATAGCTAGAAGTAGATGTAGACAAGATTAAACGTTTTAGTGCATGAATCGTACATATTGAAGATACATTTGGCAACTTATTTATTCAAAGTCATACTATTTCCATCAAGTATGGTATCATGATAATGCAAAACTGATTTTGATCCATAATCATTGGTCACCGGTGGATCACGAGAAAAAGAAGATATGGCATCAGCATCTATCGGTGCTATCATGAATGCTCTGCACCCCAACACCTTCTCCAAGCCATGGGAAGTATTGTGTGTGTACCTACCCACTTTAAAGCACACAATTTACATATCAAACTCCCGCATATTCTCTTATGAATGTGTATCCTGTCTCTGCCACTTTCCGCTGAACACATGTTCATTGACTAGAATGATGGTAGATAGCTCTCTTGATCGTTTAGTGCATTATCGAAACACGATGATAGAACATGCATTATCATGTCGGGAGACAATAAATATCGTATCCACTCCGCGTTCCGCGTTCGACAACAACTACTCCTCACACACCACGCATGAGAACTCCACGCATGAGAACTCCAAAATCCACGCCCGCCCGTTTATTTCATCCAGCCGTTTTTGAAATTGGATTCAGCGACATATATATCGCCAAGATCCCTTCATCCTCTTTTTGGCGGGACCGTCCATACGAAATCATTGCCACGTGGAAGACACATCACTGGCGTCATTCATCGCCAACAACAACAACAAGAAAAAATCAAAGAGCACCCACGATGCATGCATGCATCCACGTGTATCGTACCTACGTTGACCATGGTAGTAAAAAGCCCATTGACGTTGACATCCAAAAGCAAGCGCCCTCGCCTTCATAATTCAATAACAATTGGACACCAAGGGGATTTTTGCGGCTAGTAGTAAACGGAGAAACATTACACCGAGGCAACCGTATCGAAGAGGTGAGGATTGTGCGTCTTGACTGACGAATGAACGGGCGGGCGCCATGCCTCGTCTTCTTGATGAACTTTTGTATCACGGACGAATTCTATGGTTGAAGTTGAAGTTCATGCTTTGATATGGGAGTTATTGGCGTTTGAGCAGGAAAAAACGGATGAACAGACGCGCAGGAAGAAGTGATGGGGTTTCACATCGAACTATTACCCACACTTTAATAGAAAGCACATACGATCTGGTACACGCCATCCCAGAAGATGCAATTGTGTGATGGAATTCCAACAGTTGAGAGACGGGCGATGGCGATGGAGCAGTGGAGCAGGCTCCGCCGAACAAAATTAGAAGGGAGAACCATGTTTCCAATCCGTCAAGGCTAATGCTGGAAAACCATACAAATCATTACACGAAAATATTTCACATTTTTATTGGGATAGCTTTTGCTCATGTGGAAATCGTTACCTAATATTCAATGAAGAAATTGTGGATCTTAGCCATGTCATTGCATGGATACTCAATAATGGGGGCTATCTATTTTTCTCTGAAATGTTTGTTACGGTGTTGCTTCATCTCTCTTTTTTTGCCCTACGATTCTTATCTGTTCTCTACTCATATTAATCTGTATTTTCATTTCTGCCCCATCATAAACCTCGCCATCTTTATTTCTGCAAAAGAACTACTACACCACACAAACAAATCAACCCATCAGTAAAAGCCATATAAATAATGAGGTTCACTTTCACCGCAATTTCGGCTGCTCTTGCCATAACAGCATCTGCAGTGACTGCTCGCAGCGCTCCCTCTCTTTTTGGAGTCAATCGTCACAATAATTCATTCGGACAGAACAATGGCATCATCAACAGCATCGATTCAAACTCATTGGCCAAATCCGTAGCCATGTCAATGGCCAGAGGAGGAAGCGACGAAGAAGAATCGGGGATTCCCGAGCCAGAGGTACTCTACCTCCCCGGCCTACTTGAGTCAAAGGTATCCGGAAAGGGCGCCATCTCCGAGGCATCCTCCGATTACACCATCACCCTCTCGCCCTCCAAAGCAAAGGAATTGGGCGTGAAAACCGGACAGATCGTCGCGGTCATCGGCAAACGTCGTCGTGCCTCCTACGCCAAAGTCAAGGTGGCCAAGATGTCCAGCGGAAGCGTGGCACTTCGTTACAATCTGGCATCCAATTTGCGCATCCGGGATACCGACAAGGTGAAGGTCGTTCCGATTGATGGCAGCGCTACGGATGACGAGTCATATGGCAGCGGAGATATGGCACTTGTTGTCACGCCTCCGGCGGTGGCGCATTCGGTGACATTCTCGCCTGTGAAGGATAGTTTGCACTCGCTTGAATTGAGCGAGGGCGGAGATGAATTGAGCGAGGATGAGATCAATGAGCGGTTTGTGGCGCCGTATTTGAATATGGAGGATGCGAGCGAGGTTGTGTTGAAGGAGGGACACACCTTGGTGTTGATGGATGCGAATAAGGTTTCGTTGGAGTTCACAGTGAGCCATTTGGATATGGATGGCGATGATGAAGAGGAGGAAGATGTTGCAGAGGCCGAGAGCACAGGAGCAAAGGGTGCCATCATTGATGACTCCACCCAGGTCATCATTGGCCAGTCCGTCGACCGCGCGGAGGTAGGCCTCGGCTACGACTCTGTGGGAGGGTGTGGCAAGGCCATCAAACTCATGCAAGAACTCGTCGAACTCCCCTTGCGCTTCCCTGAGCTTTGGACTACCGCCGGAGTGCCCACTCCCAAGGGAGTGCTTCTCCACGGCCCTCCCGGATGCGGCAAGACCCTCATCGCCAATGCCCTAATGGAAGAGACCGGCGCTCACGTCGTCATCATCAACGGACCCGAAATCATGGCCCGTAAGGGAGGAGAATCCGAGGCCAACTTACGACAGGCCTTCGAGGAGGCGCAGGAAAATAGTCCCTCCATCATCTTCATGGATGAGTTGGATTCCATCGCTCCCAAGCGTGACCAGGCCCAGGGCGAGACAGAAAAGCGCATCGTGTCGCAGCTTTTGACTCTGATGGATTCTTTGAAGCCCAACTCGAATGTTATTGTGATCGGTGCCACCAACCGTCCCAACGTCATCGAATCGGCATTGCGTCGACCGGGCCGATTCGATCGCGAGCTCGAGATTGCCATCCCCGACGAGGATGGAAGGCACCAGATCCTTCAGATTAAAATGAAGGATATGAAGACTGACCCGGATGTCGATCTGTTCCAGATTGCACGTGATACGCATGGTTTCATCGGTGCTGATTTGCAGCAGTTGACTTTGGAGGCGGCCTTGGAGTGCATCCGGTCCAATATTGAGCACTTTGATGTGGACAGTGAGGAGCCCATCCCCAACAGTGCCCTTGATCACATGATTGTTACAAACGAGCACTTCATGCATGCTTTGAGCGTGTGCGATCCCAGTACCTTGCGCGAGAACAAGGTTGAGGTCCCAGATGTCAAGTGGGCGGACATCGGTGGACTCGAGGAGACGAAGCGTGACTTGCAGGAGATGGTGCGTTATCCCATTGAGCACAGGGGATTGTTTGAGAAGTTCGGTATGGAGGCCTCGCGTGGTGTGCTCTTCTATGGACCCCCTGGATGCGGTAAGACTCTAATGGCCAAGGCCATTGCCAATGAGTGCGGTGCTAACTTTATTTCCGTCAAGGGACCCGAGCTTTTGAATGCTTACTTCGGAGGATCAGAGGCCAACGTTCGTGATCTCTTCGATAAAGCCCGTTCAGCGAGTCCCTGCATTCTGTTCTTCGATGAGATGGACTCTATCGCACGCGCCCGTGGAAGTGGATCTGGCTCAGACACCAGTGATCGAGTGATCAATCAGATCCTATCTGAAATTGATGGCATCGGCTCTGGCAAGACATTGTTTATCATTGGTGCTACTAACCGTCCTGACATTTTGGATCCCGGTATCATGCGTCCCGGGCGTTTGGATCAGCTCATTTACATTCCGCTGCCCGACTACGATTCACGAGTTTCTATTTTCAAGGCCAACCTGCGCAAGAGTCCTGTTGCAGAGAACCTTACCTTCGAGCTGCTTGCTGAGGTCACGGACGGTTTCTCTGGAGCTGATATTACTGAAATTTGCCAACGCGCTGCCAAGAACGCTATTAGAGAAAGCATCACGGGCGAGATCGAACGCCAGCGTCGTGTGGATGCAGGAGAATTGACCCAGGAAGAGGCGGATGCGTTGCCAGATCCAGTTCCAATGATCACACGAGCGCACTTTGAGGATTCGATGGGCAAGGCCCGTAGGTCAGTGNCGATGGGCAAGGCCCGTAGGTCAGTGACACCAGATATTGTGGCCCAGTACGATGAGTTTACTGATAAGCTCAAGGCAAAGTGGGTTGCGAGTGAGGATGATTCTGCTTATGATTTTGATAGGGC
The DNA here is from genome assembly GCA_036939415.1 of Detonula confervacea. Taxonomy (NCBI): domain Eukaryota; phylum Bacillariophyta; class Thalassiosirophyceae; order Thalassiosirales; family Thalassiosiraceae; genus Detonula; species Detonula confervacea. The sequence goes on from JALLAS010000864.1 coordinate 7,726, forward strand.
AGCAGAGGAACAAGCGCGCGAAGATGCTGAGCTTATGTCGTCGTAAAGTGATGACTTTGATTAGATGGGTATAATAATAAAATTGCATCATGGGATTTGCTGCAAAAGGTATGATGATATTATGCCCAGATTCTCTGTCATTCTGCAGCTATGTAGTTGTTAACTTAGTTGTATCATAAGCAAGTGTCGCCCATTGATTGCACCAAGGAATGCACCCATGATAAGTATCTCATGCACACGTAAGGGGTGTGTTAATATTATAGTGTCATGTGAACTCTGCTATGCATGGGTACTCACACTGCAAGAACCTGTATTAGCTATGTAGCTCCTCATGCAACATTATAACCAAAGTAAAAGTTTTTTGATGAAGGAGCTTGCCCTGTTAGCAGGCCGGGAAACCAGGCCAAGACTCGATATCTTTAGCAATGGGCGTCACTGACCAATGACAAGGACGTAGGGAAGTGACTCTAAAGTGGGACCAATGATGCCATATATGTTAAGAAGAGCAGCTGATGCTAGTATTGATACCAAAAATAGAAGCATTGCTTGCTTCCCAAATTCAAAAAGATATTTGGGTACATTGTCATAATAATATCATCGGTGATCCATTATTTTCTGCGCTACTTCCACTACTACAAACTGTTTTGCGTATCCTTATTATGAAATCAGTATTGAACTGCTTTAAATTGCAAATGGACTGGATAGCAATATCGTACTTGATTGAAAGACCGGGTCGATGTCTCCGCCCCCATGGATTGATGTACAATTAGTAAGAACGAATTATAGTGTTTTAAAGTGACAAGAGACCACGATCCAGGAGGATGATCAATAATACGACCCAAGTAGTCTCACTACTTGGTAAATGGCGAATGCTCCTATTTTAGGAGCGCTTTGACACAGTAGGTTTCAATCCGATTCCATGTATTGAATTATGGGGGGGTATCAGGCTAGATTAGTAGCTTGTGCTACGTAGCCACTCCTTTCTTTTCCTAATCTCCTTTCTAAGCCTGTGGCTGGCTGTATCAATAGGCCAGGGAGACGATTGTAACCCCTCTTACCAAAAAGGTCTATCCATATGTAAGCGAAGCTAAGTTTTGAATTGTTGAGGTCAGGTAGTTGGATGCCGAGCACCATCGTTGCAGGTTTCAGAGCATCATCATGAGCCTCAACCTATCTAGAAGCATGTGCATTTTGTTATTATTGTCAATCAAATGAAAAAGAAATCCAAAGCTTCAAACGATACATGCACACTATTATACACTAATCATTATAATATACCTATCAATAGCATATCGTCATTAGTATTCATCAATCCCAATCGACATTGCTCTCCTTTTTGGAACCATCGCCAGAACCCTTTGCCTCGTTTGCCGCCCTCTCCTCCATCAACGCCTCGTGCTTCGTCCTTCGCGCCTTATTCAACTTGTATTTATTCCGCTGCTCCACCAGCGCCAAATCCGCTTGCTGTTCGCTATACACCTCCACGAACGCGAAGGTGCTGCCCTTTTGAACGGAGACGAGGACCGCGCCAGAAGGTCCGCCGTACTTTCGGAAAGCACGTTCCAGCTCCGCGCGGCGTAGTTCCACCTCGGGCTCGGAGCGCAGCTTGGATAAGCCGCTGACGAAGAGTTTTTTGGGATGCACGGAGGAGTATATGTTGACGCCCGCCACGCCGTTGAGGTCGTCGGCCATGGAAGCCTTCCTTCCCCACCACACCCTGTACACCATCCAATTTTCCGGATTGCCGTAATCGTCCGAACTGGGAAATTGCAGCATCAACGGCCCCTTCTTCTTGGGCATTGGGGTCCGGTGCTCGAGACGCGCGCAGTGCTGTCCCTCCACGAAGACGTCGAATCCCTCCTCGTTGATTTGCACGATCAACGTGCAGGATTCCACGCTGTACATCATCGGCATCGTGGACAACGGCACGCTGATATCATTTCCCCATATAGTTTCCTTCCGGTCGTTGATTACCAAATGCCCCCCTCTTTGGAAATGACGAGGGTTGAAATGGAATAGAATATCGTTGTAACCATTGTTCCCCGGCATGGCAATATTTATCGAAAATCGCTTGGACTCCTGCGGGGCGTGGAACTTGACGGCAATGGTATTATTCCCGCCGCCGTGCGCAGACGAATCGAAGTCGGGCAATTCCAACTCCAAATGCCCGTCCAAAAAGTCCTGGGGCTGATCCGGAGGCGTCCACGGCAAATTGCCCTCGATTGGGAACATGACGGATCCGTCCAAGCTGACCTTGGACATGCCCAGCTTCTTGCTGAAGTCGTGCACCGGCGTGGTGTTGCCGCCCAAATTGGCGATGAGGCTGGGCTTTGGCTTGTCGTCGTCCCAGGCGTTGCGCTGCTTCTTGACGACGCGTCCCATAGACATGCCCCCGTCGTTCGCTTCGTAATCGCTTTCGTCGTCGTCTTCTTCGCCGTCGTGTCCGAACGATCGCTTGTCCCCCAGGGTCACCTTGTTTGCGCCCTTGCCCAGCATTTCTTGCACCATGGCCTCCTGCTTTTCCCTCTCGGCCACGTTCTTGGCTTTCTTTGCCGCCTCCTTCCGCTCCTGGGCCTTGACGTCGTTGCGCAATTTCTTGATCCCCTCCTTGCGCTTTCTGCGGCGTTCCTTGGCCTCTTCGTCCTGCTCCTCCTCTTCATCGGAATCGTCGTCGTGATCGCTTTCCATGTCGCTATCATCATCGTGATAATCCTCCGTTGCCTTGCCCTGCGGTTTCTTATCATCGTCCCCGTCGGCATCGCTGCCGCCGCCTTCCAGTCGATTCTGCTCCTCGAGCTTCTCCTTGTACTTTCGATCGGCCTCCTCCAATCTCCGTTTGGCCTCCTCTGCCTTGAGGCGCGCGGCCTCCTTTTCGTAGTGTTTGATCTTTTCGTACATGTCCAGCAGGGCCGTTTCGTTTTTGGTGAGGGGTTCGAGGAAGGCGGGATAGGATGCACCAGAAGCGAGGGTGATCATTTCGGTTTTGGGAGCCGTGGCGGCGGGTTTGTTCGATCGGGCGGGGCCTACCATCATTAATTGGTATTTATTTATTATTGATGGTTTGCTGAAATGAAAATGGAGTCGGATAGGTCGGATGTCGGACTGCGGCTGCGCGTGATGTGTCGGAAGCTTTCCCCTCCTTTTAATTGCGGGTTTGCCGCTGTCGCTGCTACCAAACCAATAGATCAAATAGCGATTCTAAATCAACATGAATATGATGTGCGTGGTCGTCATGTGGCTGGTATTATGAGAGAGTTGCAAGTTGCAACAGCGTTCACTTCGCGCCATCACCAATACTAAGGGGCGATGTTAGCGCTCAGATAACCAATACAACCAACCAATGGGATTCTGAAAAATGGTTGGA
>JALLAS010000865.1:0-11070 GCA_036939415.1 Detonula confervacea
GGATGACTCGAAAGATTTCTCGAGAGCTGGCTGGCTCGTTGGCTGGGTCGAGAGCTGGCTGAGTCGATGGCTGGCTCTATAACTGGCTGGGTCGATGGCTTGCTCGAGAGCTGGCTGATTCGATAGCTGGCTCGAGAGCTGGCTAGCACAACGGCTTGTTCAAGACTTGGCTGGGTCGATGGCTGAATCGAGAGCTGGCTGGCTCGTGGGCTGGCTCGAGAGCTGGCTGGCTCGATGGCTGGCTGGGTCGATGGCTGGCTAGAGAACTGGCAGGCTCAAGAGCTGGCTGGGTTGATGGCTGGTGTGATATCTGGCTGGGTCAATGGCTGGCTCTAGAGCTAAGTTGTTCTATAGCTGGCTCGAGAACTGGGTGGGTCGATGGCTTGTTCGAGAGCTTGCTGGCGCAATTGCTGGTTCGAAACTTGGCTTGATCAAGAGCTAGCTGAAGAGCTGACACAGTCGATGGCTTGCTAGATAGCTGGCAGGCCTCATGGCTGTCTCGAGAGCTGGCTGGGTCAATGGCTGGCTCGAGAGCTGGCTGGGTCGATGGATGGCTGGACAGCTGGCCGGCTCAAGAGCTTGCTCGAGAGCAGGCTGGCTCGATGGCTGGCTCGAAAGCTGGCTGCGTCGATGGCTGGATCGAGAGCTTGCTGGCACGATGACTGGCTTGAGAGCTGGCTGGGTCGATGGCTGGCTCGAGAGCTGGCTGGGTCGATAGCTGGCTCGAGAGCTGACTCGGTCGATGGCTGTTTCGAGAGCTGGCTGAGTCGATGGCTGACTTGAGAGCTGGCAGCTGGCACGATCGATGGCTGACTCGAGAGGTGGCTGGGTCGATGGCTGACTCGAGAGCTGGCTGGGCCGATGGCTCGAGAGCTGGCTGGCTCAAGAGCTGTCTTGCTTGAGAGATGGCTGGATACAAGGCCGGCTCAAGAGCTGGCTTGGTCGATGGCTGGGTCGAGAGCTGTCTTGGTCGACAGCTGGCTCAGGAGCTGGCTGGTTCGATGGTTTGCTCGAGACCTGGCTGGTTCAATGGCTGGCTCTAGAGCTAGCTTGGTCTATGGCTGGCTCGAAAGCTGGCTGGGTCGATGGCTGGCTTAAAAGCTGGCTTGGTCAATGGCTGTCTCGAGAGCTGCCTGGCTTGAGAGCTGGCTGGCTTGAGAGCTGGCTGGCTTTCGCTGGCTCAAGAGCTGGCTGGGTCGATGGCTTGTTCAAGAGTTGGCTGTGTCTTGAACTGGCTCGAGAGCTCTCTGCCTTCATAGCTGACTGGAGGGCTGGCTTGAGACCTGGATAGTTCGATAGCTCGCTGGCTCGAGGGCTGGCTGTGTCAAGAGCTGGCTCAAGAGCTGGTCGGGTCGATACCTTGCTCAATAGATGGCTGGGTCGATATCTAGTTCCAGAACTGGCTGGCTCAATGGCTGGATCGAGAGCTGGCTGGCTCAACAGCCGGCTCAAGAGCTGGCTGGCTCGAGATCTAGCTGACTCGATGGCTGACTCGAGAGCTGCCTTGAGACCTGGCTGGCTTGATAGCTGGCTCGAGAGCTGGCTGGCCCGATAGCTAGCTCAATAGCTGGCTGCCTCGATAGCTGGCCCGATAGCTGACTGGCTCGATACCTGGCTCGATAGCTGGCCGACTCAATAGCTGGCTGGGTTGATAGCTGGCTCAAGAGCTGATTGACTCGATGGCTGGCTCAAGAGCTGGCTGGCTCGATGGCTGGCTCGAGAGCTGGCTGGCTGCATGGCTGACGCGAGAGCTGGCTGGCTCAATGGCTGGCTCGAAAGCTGGCTGGGTCGATGGCTGGCGCAAGAGCTGGGTCGCTCGATGGCTGGCTCGAGATCTGACTTGCTCGATAGTTGGCTCAAGAGCTGGCTGGCTCGAGAGCTGGCTGGCTCGAGAGCTGGCTGGCTTGAGGACTTGCTCGCTCGAGAGCTTGCTGGCTACATGGCTGTCTCGAAAGCTTGCTTGGTCAAGAGCTGGCTAGAGAGCTCGCCGGGTCGATGGCTGGTTCGATAGCTGGCTGGGTCGATGGCTCGCTCGAGAGCTGGCTGGGTCGATGGCTGGCTCGAGAGCTGGCTGGTTCGATGGCTGACTCGAGAGCTGGCTGGCTCAATGGCTGGCTCGAAAGCTGTCTGGGTCGATGGCTGGCTCTAGAGCTGGCTGGGTCGATGGCTGGCTCAAGAGCTGGCTGGGTCAAGAGCTGGCTGGCTCGAGATATGGCTTGTTCCAAGGCTGGCTCGAGAGCTGGCTGAGTCGATTGCTGGGTCGAGATCTGTCTTGGTCGATAGCTGGCTCAGAAGCTGGCTGGTTCGATGTCAGCTGGGTTGGTCGATGATTGGTTCGAAAGCTGGCTGGGTCGATGGCTGGCTCAAGAGCTGGCTGGCTATGGCTGGCGCGAGAGCTGGCTGGGTCGATGGCTTGTTCAAAAGTTGGCTGTGTCAAGCACTGGCTCAAGAGTTCTCTGGCTTCATAGTTGACTCGAGGGCTGTCTCGAGACCTGGCTAGTTCGATAGCTGGCTGGCTCGAGAGCTGGCTGTGTCAAGAGCTGGCTCAATAGCTGGCCGGGTCGATAGCTGGCTCAATAGCTGGCTAGGTCGATAGCTGGCTCAAGAACTGGCTGGCACGTTGGCTGGCTCGAAACCTGGCTGGCTCAATAGCCAGCTGGAGAGATGGCTGGCTCAAGAGGTGGCTGGCTAGATGGCTGGCACGAGAGCTGGCTAGAGAGCTGGCTGGCTTGATAGCTGGCTCAAGAGCTTGCTGGCCCGATAGCTGGCTCATGAGCTGGCTGGCTCGATAGCTGGCTCGACAGCTGGCTGGGTCGATACCTGGCTCGATAGCTGGCTGGCTCGATAGCTGACTCGATAGCTGGCTGACTCGATGGCTGGCTCAAGAGCTGGCTGGCTCGATGGCTGGCTCGAGAGTTGGCTGGCTCCATGGCTGATGCGAGAGCTGGCTGGGTTAATGGCTCGCTCGAAAGCTGGCTGGGTCGATGTCTGGCTCGAGAGCTGGCTCGCTCGATGGCTGGGTCGAGAGTTGGCTGGGTCGATGGCTGGCTGGATAGCTTGCTGGGTCGATTACTGGCTCGAGAACTGGCTGGCTCGATGGCTGGGTCGAGAGCTGGCTGGCTCGATAGCTGACTTGAGAGCTGGCTGGGTCAATGGCTTGCTCGCTCGAGAGCTTGCTCGCTCGATGGCTGGGTCGAAAGCTTGCTTGGTCAAGAGCTGGCTCAAGAGCTTGACGGGTCGATGGTTGGGTCGATATCTGGCTGGGGCGAGAGCTGGCTGGGTCGATGGCTGGCTCGAGAGCTGGCTGGGTCGATGGCTGGCTCGAGGACTGGCTGTGTTGATGGCTGGCTCGATAGCTGGCTGGCTAGATGGCTGATTCAAGAACTTGCTGGCTCGAGAGATGGCTTGATCGATGGCTCGCTCAAGAGCTGGCTGGGTCGATGACTGGCTCAAAAGCTTACTTGGTCGATGACTGGCTCGAGAGCTGGCTGGCTCGATTGCTGGCTTGGGAGCTGGCTGGTTCAGTGCCTGGCTTGAGAGCTGGCTGGGTCAATAGCCAGCTCGAGATCTGGCTGGGTCGATGGCTGGCTGGAAAGCTGGCTGGCTCAATGGTTGACTCGAGAGCTGGCTGGGTCGATGGCTGACTCGAGAGCCGGCTTATTCGATTCCTGGCTCAAGAGTTGGCTGGCTCGAGTGCTGGCTGGCTCGAAATATGGCTGGATCCATGGCTGGCTCGAGAGCCGAGAGCTGGCTGGCTCGATTGCTGGGTCGAGAGCTGGCTTGGTCGATAGCTGGCTCGAGAGCTGGCTGGGTCGAAAGATGTCTGGCGCGAAAGATGGCTGGATCCATGTCTGGCTCGAGAACTGGCTTGGTCGATGGCTGGGTAGAGAGCTAGCTTGGTCGATAGCTGGCTCAAGAGCTGGCTGTGTCGATGGCTTGCTCGAGACCCGGCTGGCTCGATAGCTGGCACGAGAGCTGGCTGGCTCAAGAGCTGGCTTGAGAGCTTGCTGGGTCGATGGCTGGCTTGAGACCTTGCTGGCTCGAGAGCTGGCTGGATATGGCTGGCTCGAGAGCTGGCTGGGTCGATGGCTGGTTCGAAAGTTGGATGTGTCAAGAACTGGATCAAGAGCTCTCTAGCTTCCTAGCTGACTCAAGAGCTGGTTCGGGACCTGGCTAGCACGAGGGCTGGCTGGTTCGATGGCTGGCTCGAGAGCTGGCTGTGTCAAGAGCTAGCTCAAGAGCTAGCCGGGTCGATAGCTGGCTCGATAGCTAGCTTGGTCGATAGCTGGCTCGAGAACTGGCTGGCTCATTGGCTGGCTTGATACCTCGCTGGCTCAATAGCCGGCTCGAGAGATTGCTGGCTCGAGAGCTGGCTCGAGAGCTGGCTAGCCCAATAGCTGGCTCGAGAGCTGGCTTGCTCAATGGCTGGCTCGATAACAGGCACGGGAGCTGGCAGGCTCAATACCTGGCTCGATACCCGGCTGGCTCTATACCTGTCTTGATAGCTGGCCGGCTCGATAGATGGTTGCATCGATGGCTGGCTCGAGAGCTGGCTTGAGATCTCGCTGACTCGATGGCTGGCTCAAGATCTTGCTGGCCCGATGGCTGGCTCGAGGGCTGGCTGACTGGATACCTGCCTCGAGAGCTGGATGACTTGATAGCTGGTTCGAAAGTTGGCTGGGTTGATGGCTGGCTCGAGAGCTGGTTGGCTTGATGGCTGGCTCGAGAGCTGGGTGGCTCGATGGCTGGCTCGAGAGCTGGCTTGCTCAAGCAAAACGGCACAGTAGCTCAACACATGGCCAAACTTCTGTCAATAAGTTCGGCACCTTCCCATGGTGCCCGGACGTAATCCATCAGTCTCCGGCATCTACAAACTCTGCCATAATGCCGGACTAGTGTCATAATCCAGCACTATGGATCCGGGCGAAGTGTTTCTATCCGAATTGATTGCCGGGCAGCAGGAGCAGCACGGCACGGGTCAAAACGAGGACAACGGCCATAATGACCCAGTCAATGATGATGCGAGCCTCTTCTCCGTAACCTCAGTGGATGAAGTGCTAGCAAGGGACATCTTCGGGAATCTTGACGATGGTCCCGACGATGTTAGTGGTTCTACAGCCGCAAACCAACTTGCTGAAAACGAGGTAGAGATTGAGAATCTTCCAATTCTTCTCAATCAATCTATCTATGCAGCCAGAAATAGCACAAGCAACCAAAATAATGCACCAGCACCCCCTGGAACCCCCACCACCACTCTCCATGAAGGGGAGAACAACATTCCCAAGGGTCGATCCATCGCCCACCCTCTCTTCCGTGACAATAAGGTTGCCTTCTTGTCATTCGATATCGAGACCGGCGGAGAATACTGTGGCATCCTTCAGTTGTCGGCGGAGATAGTGCGGTTTGAGCTGGCCCCCACAACAACGCCCAAGGGGGTCGTATCTACAACAAATGATACTGCTGTCAATGTGAGGAGGGAGCCTACAACCTTCAACAGCTACGTAAATCCCGGAGAGGGGGCAATCTATGCAGAGCATGCCTCCTCCGTACATGGTTTGAATGCTTCACATCCGAGCATCAGGGAGGCCGATGAAATCTTTGCGGTATGGCATCGTTTTTGTGAGTGGATCAGAACAAATGTGCCACTGGATGAAAGCATTGTATTAGTGGCCTACAATGGAGCCACTTGTGATCTCAAGTGGCTCTGGCGTATGACCCAGGCGCCTCGGTCTCAGTTGGCTCTACCTTCGCAGATAAAATACTTCCTTGACCCTCTCCGTGTCATCAAAAACTACAAGGGATGTAAGCTACACCCATCAAAGAGCAAGCTCGATAGCCTCGAGCTCGGGTGTGTATGGAAGCATCTCAATGGATGCAACCTCAATGGAGCCCACGACAGTCTAATAGATGTCAAAGCTCAATCTGACATCTTTCTACACAAGACTTTCATACCCTACATCGATCGAAAGTTCTCGATACAAACTATCGATCTCATCTTCTCGGTCACTCAGCAGAATGCTTGGAAGAAGGATATGGAGCCTTTGAGACCAGTTCATGATCCTTGGGTAGAGCTATCGGAAGAAGCAGATGTAACATGGACTCCGCAAGGGAATGATAGGTACACCGGATCATCTGGCGGAGGTTTTGCTAAACCTACTTCGAAGATGACTGAGACAGCAAGGAATGCCTCATCCTTGGTTGACTTATTTCTTTTCATTGTACCTCTGTCGTTCTTTCAGGCCGTGTCGAAGCATACTAAGAAGTACTGTTACCAAGACTGGGTAGTTGAGAAGTTCGCGAAGAGGAGAGATGGTAGCACGAAGGCGGTACGACACTTCGTTGACGTCCCTAGAAATATACAAGGGACGCCCTATCCTGGCCGGCGGCATAGAGCAGACAAAGAGAGGAGGAAGTTCCGTATTACTCCGGGCTATATCTTCTGCTGGTTTGCCATACTGATACTCCAAGGAGGACACTTTGGCACACACAAGCCTCCTGCTTCTAAGTTATGGCGAGAGTCTCCATATGGCCTTCGTATCCCCTACATACAAAACGCAATGACAAGAGATGCGTACACCTTCATGCGCCGATTCATCCACTTCTCATATAGCTCTAAGAGAAAAGGCAAAGGTGTTAGTGGGTTCGATCCTCTGTTCAAGGTTTGATACCCTCTCGATGTCATGATGAAAGGGATGCGTTCTGCTTGGACGGCGGGCAAGCACGTCACGGTTGACGAGTCTATGATTTGCTACATGGGTCGTGCTGTAAGTTATGTTCAGCATATGCCTGCGAAACCCATAAAACACGGTATCAAGGGTTTTTGCTTGTGCTGCACGATTTCTGCGGTTCTTCTAGCATTGGAAGTCTATGTGGGAAAGGGGGATAGTACAAATGACAACTCTGCTCTTGCTGTCTGTGATCGTTTGGTTGATGATGCCGGCTTGACTGCAAACCGTGGTCGGGTACTATACACCAACAATTACTACACCTCCGTAAAGCTTGCGAAGCACATGTTTGAGCAGTATGGTTGGTCTATTGTGGGAACTATTGTACCTACTGATAAGAAGTCAAGGGAGGATGACAATATCACGTTTCTAAAGCTTTCGAATGGTGCAAAAATGGAGTAAAACGGGGTTGGTATCGTGAGGCTGTGTTGAAAGCGAAGACAAAAAATGGCAAACACTACTACATCCAATGCACGACTTGGCGTGACAAGAAGCAAGTGTGCTTCCTGAATACCAACCAAGTCGGATTTAGCAATGGTTTGTCGGTGAAGAGGCATGTGAAGGGAAAGCGTGAACGGGAAGAGATCGCTGGACCAAGAGCGCAGAGAGACTACATAACCTTTTTCAATGCGGTGGACAGGAGTGATCGGGACAGCGCTGATTGGTCTACTACCATCCGAACCAATCGCTACTATATTCGAATATTGTGTTGGGTGTTAGATAGGGTAGTGCATACATTGTTTGTGGTGGTTGTGTATTGCAGCAAAAGTAAAATAGGGAAGCCAAGCTGGAAAAAATATTGCGACAAAAATATGGGACGGCCGGACTTTCAAATTGACTTGGGCATTGATATGTTGAATTATGGTATTGGTTTGGATTGGGTGGGCAATAAACGTCCTGATTATATGAGAGGTGGCGCGCTTGTACCTTGTGATTGCAAGAGGTGTTATTTTTGTTTGAATGATCACACGACTGGCATTCAGCATACTGGGGTAAAGCGTGCTATTGTACACTTCAAATGCGGAAAGAGGGCGAGGACAGCGAAATGCACCGAGGATCGTGTGAACATTGGTAAGAATTCAAAGTACTGCAAAATGTGCTTTAGAAAGCAGGGAGAGAAGGGGACGGTAACTCAGCGGGTGAGGAAATGTAGATCTTCTCGCTTGGGCTGCCCAGTATGCCAAGAGCACATTTGCATAATATGCTGGAATTCGGGGTACGATAGACATGCTAAATAGGATTTTGTTTATCTTATACCAAGTGATTATTTTTGCATGCTGACCTTCCAAAACTTTCAGAATACATTACTAGTACCCTATTGCATCATTGGTGCACTTGAAATCAAGTAAAACGGACCTCCAGAGGCCGAGTAATGCAAAAAACCCTGTCCGACGCCATAATGACGCCATGGGATAGGTAAGGGTTAAAGTCCACTATTACTCAGCGAATATTCAACTTCAGAAGACGTTGGAATAGCATTTATGAAATACTACTCTCTACGACAGATGTTCCAACTAGGTGGACCTGATCTGGGTGGATCGCAGGTGGACCTCCAATTTGATGTCACATCTTCATCATGCGACAGTTATTCTGTCACATCTCTTGACCTCACTAATGCCGCCCGCCACATCAACTGCTGCCGCCTACTACAAGAAAGTGAACACCCAAACGGATATTTGACGCCGTCCCTCCAACCAGACAAAAGTCTGCCCATCCCTCCCATCAACCAAAGTCGGGCACCCCACCTCCAAACAAACCAACCAGCCCTTTCAGCCCAGCATCAGTTGAGCCGCTGCAATCCATCCTCCCCATTCGACACCACCATTCAAACGGCTCCTCCTACTGCGCTAATCATCTAATCCGCCGATTCTTCCGCCCCCACCACTGCCGGCCACTGACATCACCATTACCGCCGCCGCTGTCTCCGAGCCCGACGCCGCCGCCGCCGTTGCCGCCAGCTGATATCATCACCATTGCCACTGCCGCCGCCCTCGCCGCCACGCCCGCCGCCGCCAGCTGCCATCACCAGTGCCGCTGCCAACTCCATTGCCACCGTTTCCCTTTCTGGCAAATCACCCGTGTTCCTAATCAACGGCACAGTCACCATCCTTGCTCAAAACTCATCATCCCCGGCCGCCAACAACGTCATTGCTCCCGCTGTTGTCATCTCCGCCTTCATCATATACATTCGTCGCCGCATTTCGCAGTGCGCACTTCTATTTGTACCATAGCTGGATGCTCCATCGTGTTCGATGACATCTACGCTGCCGCCATTTATCCAACCGTATGTGCCTTCCAATCGTTTTTAATTGAGTATTAAGATTATCTATTCTGACATTTTTATTCCATCCTGTTTTCATCCAATTAGATGGCGTGTCTTGCATGCCGCAAGGCAAAAAAGAAGTGTATCTTCCATCAACGTTCAAACAAATGTGAGAGATGCCACAGGTTGAAGCAACCCTGCTCCCTCTCCCTATCACCATCATCTTCCGATTCTATCAATAAACATCTAACATCTATCCAATCAATGCATAAGGTCGCTGGGGACGAGAGTTCTGCTGCGAACATCTGCAAAAAAGGAGCCCAGAGCGCATGACTGCATCCCTTGGCGCACCCATGAGTACACACATCCAATCTCAAATTTGTAATTCCTCTATTTCCAACAATAATGATCCGACAAGCTCTGATTCCATGCATGAGGTTGTTGGGGACGAGAGACATGCCGCCAACGTCAGCCAAAAAAGGAGTACAGAGTGCATGGCTGCATCTATTGTCGCACCCATGAGTACACACATCCCACATCTAACATATATTATCTCCACTCATCATTTCAAACTTGGGCGACGGTGGCAACCTCCTAGTCATTTCTCACAATGTATCTGGAAACCCATGGCCATTGAGTACATCCTCCCTTGGCACATCTTCAAATCTAACAAGCCTTCATGAAATCATAACTGCATATTGTGGAGCACCACTGAGCGCACACTCCTATGCCAAACCTCTCCTTTGTCATTCAACTAATGGGCCTATTCGTTTTCATGGATTCTGTCCGTCCTTTATCCACCAAATTGTTCGATGACATTTGATCTCATCTTTATTGATAGGCTATGGCTATCATATTGCTTTAATTCTAAACTAAAATGGCACCATATTAATTATGTGTATATTTATATAATACTGTATTGCTGTCTTTGTGTAATTAAATGATGTTGTGACACCCAGGCCGGAGACATCCAAGGCGGTGCACATGCCAGAGACGTCTAAGACTGTGACGTCCACCACCGTCCAAGCCTACACCATCCGCCAACTAAGCCGCCATCCACCGCCACTGCCATCTAAGGTGGCACCCTCACCAGAGCCAGCATGGAACCCAACGCATCTACACCCATCGTCATTCAAGGCCAACACGAGGCAACCAAGGCGGTGTGCAGGTCGGAGACATCCAAGGATACACCGCCCGCCGCCATCCAAGCCACCTCCATCCAATCCATCGCAATCCACCACCTTCTGAGCTGGCGCCATCCATCACCATTGGATCCGGCGCAATTCGCCGTCATCCGAGCCGTTGCCATCCGCCAACATCAACCAACCGAGTGGGCACCATCCACCGCCACCGTGGAGGCACAACATCCATCCGCCAACCAAGAGGGCACCACCACCGTCATCCAATGTGACACCCTCACCAAAGCCATCACCGGAGACATCATCGTAGATGCACCATTGCATGAGCCAGCAAAAGAGCCATCGTCCAAGCCGTCACGGAGGCGCCATTGTCCAAGCCATCGCGGAGGCACCATCGTCCCAGCCATCGCGGAGGTGCCATCATCCCAGCCATCGCGGATGTGCGGCCATTAGGGCAGCATGTTGCGGTGGTGGATTTGGGGGAGGAGGCAGCGGCGGAAGCGGCGGCAGCGGCGGCGGAGGAGGCGGCCATTAGGGTGGCATGTTTGGGGGAGGTTGGGATGGTGAGTGAAGGGGCCATTTTGATTTTGGTTTGGATTGTGGAGGGTTGAAGTTGAAAAGGATGAAGGGGGAATGACAGACGAAATAAAGGTAAGAAACGAGATAAGAAAGGGACTTTGAATTGAAAAATCTTTCTGGTGAAAAAAAGGATATTTTGAGTGCGGGACTGCGAAAGTTTGTGACGTCACGTTGGGTATTTGGAGAGGTCCACCTGAGGTCCATCCAGATCAGGACCAGATAATTGGAGCATCTGACATCTGATGTGTGACACTGCAGAGAAGAAAAGATCCGGGGGTGTAGGCAAATTAACGAGACTACAATGTAGAGTACGAGTTTAGTAACAATACTGTCCCGTGATCGGGCGGTAAAGGTATCCAGCGAT
>JALLAS010000866.1:0-11067 GCA_036939415.1 Detonula confervacea
CCTGCTGAGCGATTCAGCATGGAGGTCACCACTGAACCACATTGGCTTTGACAGCTACATCATTTCCTCAAATGCTCCTTCCAGTACCAAATCGAAAGCTGCTAAAAAAGGAAAGTGAAGTGCGCTTACGGGATGCGGAAAAGGAGAAATTTTGCAGGAAAGGACACAGACAAAGGATCCAATCTCACGTTCTTGGGAGACGAAATAATAGATGAAATTTTATCCACCAACAGCGCTCTTGTTTCCACCACAGTAACAGAATTCGGCCAGTTCGGCAGCCTTTTTGAATGATTCCTTTTCGTGAAAGAAGCAATGAAAATTCCAGAATTCAAAGACTCACAAAACAATGCAAAGGCAGCTGCAGAATTAGCATGGTCCACCGAAGTGCCTCACAGGGTTTTGCCCAAAGCAAACGGAATATGGCAAAAGAGCACCAAGACAATTTCTACGGGCACTCTTACAAAGCCATGAACCAAACCACATATGCAATACAACAATTGGGAATAATCACATCCATCGAAATTTCCAATAACATTTTACGTGGCCACAAGAGGGGAAAGTCAAGGCCTCCTAAGGACAACGAAAAGATCAAATTTGGATTACTTTTGTTGGCCGATGCAAATTATCTTGCAACTGACGCACACCAGTACGGCATTGTAGGTAGCGGCGGAGAGACCACGGACCACACAGCACCAATTAACCCAGTAGTTATGCCTAGAGCATAAGTACTTGAAATAAACTAAAGGACCACCCACCTACCTAATGCATGCCGGCCCATCTACAATACATATCGATATCAAGCTGGAATGAAAGACCGACCGCAACCGACAACCAAGGGGGCTTAGGTATTGTATTCTTGCGGTAGCCCAATCACAGGGCCGTCGGCGGTCGGTCCTCCTCCTCCACAATACTTTCCTTGCTTTTTGCTCCATAAAATCCTATATCTTCTGAACCATGGTGAAATTTGTTCCATTGTCTGTATTGCTGGGTATTGCCATCGGTGTTGGTGTCTGCATCTGCAACGGCGAGGTAGTGTACACTGTGTTCCCAGACTTGAACAATGGGGGATGCGTCCCAGGTGCCAGGAATGTCGCTACTGTAATGGATCCCCAGCCACAGCCCATTGGGTACTGTCAGAATCATGGTTTCGGAAGGAATGGGCACAACCCGATGGAGGTTCTTGGCTGCACTGATAACTGCCTCTGCGTCAAGCAGTGGTCTGCGGATGATGCTGATGCCAAATGCAATGAGTCGATGGGGAACAATGTTCCAATGACCAAAATGACATGCTTCGACAAGTGTTTAAGTGATTGCAATGGTCGCAACTGCGGCGATACTGCTAAGCTAGGGGATGTAGAAATACAGACATGTCTTCAGCTCACAGGATCGGGCCAGATATGCGCCACGCCCGTGTCAGACTCGGAATTCTCCTGTGAGACAACCGGGTTAATATTGGATGCCGGTGGAAAATTTATCGATGATTTTGCCAATGGTGTTCATGGTCATGATGGAGATGGAGATGGAGATGAAAACGATCACGATGAAGATCAGGGCGGCAAGGATGCAACAGAGGTCATATCATCTGAAGATCAGGGCGGCAATGATACGTCGGAGGGCACATCAGCCGCAGATCAGGGCAGCAAGGATGCGTCAATGGTCACACTACCCTATGACAGCAGTAATACTCATGTATATCTAATCACTGCAATGATATTTGCTCAGTTGTTCTAGGGCCATATTATGTGGGTCACCATTTTTATCCATATCCATCGAGATAATCCTACATACAAATGCCCATGAGAAACACACTTCTTGGAAGGTACCTACACGCCAGCACGGTCCAATGGTTGTCTCTTTGCTCGGTTCAGAAGTGTGAGGTAATATACTGCCTACTGACTCCGGCCACCATATCATCCGAACAATGGAGATATTCTTGTGAGGAAAACAGTTTTGCTTTACTTGAAATGGATTGGAGTTCAATCAGCTTGGGGCTATTGTAATGATGTTGGAGTAGATATCTTGGCATCACTAATCCAGGTACTGTATCAGGAAATGAATGAGAGCCAGAATCACATTCTACTCAGATTATCTCCCTCAGAAGCAGTGTATTTTTGTTTGGACAGATAACAGCGTTGAAATAATAGTAATGTCAAAATCTAATTACACCTAGAGAAGTCTATTCAATGCGATAATTAATACTGAGATGATGGAAACGCTATGGATCGCATCAAAGTCTCCAAACATGCGAAGAACGATATGAATCCACAACAAGGTCTGCACCAAATCAGTTATTCTTCTTGTTCACTTCTCCACCATGAATCGTATACGACCCATACTCCTTCGCCGGATCATAAATCTCCCACCGACTCGCCGGGAAAATGTGCTTGTTCCTATCATACCACCTCCGTTCCACAACCTTCCCCGGATGACTCTCGTCCTTCTCCACGCGTGCATCCACAGCTCCTAACCAAACATCATCGTGGACATCAAAATTGAACAATGGTCCGGACTTTCCTCGTGCGCGCGTGGCAATCATATCATAAAACGAAATATCCTGCGGAATGATTAAATCCTCCTTCACGTAAATCAACGCATCGCTCGACACATTTCCCATCTCGCGAAATTCCTTGGCTAAATCGCATCTCACAATTTCCATAAAGTCTGCAACCGTATCTCCCTTCTTGCACTGTACGGTACGCCGATGCCCCGTGCCGTCCCAGTAGGAGTACGTGATTTCCAAAATTTCATCCTTCATTGCCTTTTGGCGATTGAGCCATTCGCGGCGTAACCGTTCGCGTTCGAGGTGGGCGTTGAGTTCGCGTTGTTTATCGGGGAGGAAGGAGGTGTCTACCTCTGGATTTTTCATTATTGACTTTGCGTTGTTGTTGCTATTGTTGCTGCTGCCCTGAGAAGATGATTGGATAGACGTTGCGGCTGCGGAACTGGCTTCGCCGGCACCATCATCGTTTTCATGTTCATCATTATCGATTTCTTCATCCCCCGCAAAGCTCAATGCGGCCATGCGCTTCTTTCGTTCCTTAATCGCCTTCTTCCTCGCCCTTTTACGCTCCTTCTCCAATTTCTTCCGTTCGCCCTCCGTCAACCCATCCCCTCCCACACCGTCGGGATCATCATTACCAGCTTCCTCCCCGAAAATGCCCTCCCCCTTCTTCCCCCGCGCCTTCTCCACCTCGGCATTCGCCTTCTTAAATTCCGCAGCGGTCACCAGACCCACCGTCGCGGCGCGAAACTTTTGTTCCTCGGCGCTGACATTGGCATTGGAATTGAACTTATCGTCGATGCCGAGCTTGCCGCGTTCGTTGTCGGCCTTGATTTTTTGCTTCCGGGCTTCGAAGACTTGTTGGTCGGCGGCGCGCTTTTTGGATAGGCCGGCGGCGCGGGATCCGGCGACGTTGCCTTCGACGGTATTGATGCCGGTGTCGGGACGGAGGAAGTTGGCTTGGAAGTCACCCATGATGCGGTTGCTGAGGTAGGGCGTGGGCGTCAGGAGCGGTGGGCTTGCTATGGGATCTGCTGGGATTTATCAGCATGCGATAGTCTACCGTGGATTTTGTGCTAGGACTTTTTTGGATTTTTCCTGTCCTCGCTCAGCGGAAATGGGAAATGGCGGGAACTGAGTCTTGAGTCGGGGTCCCGAGTTGGGGCAGTTACACGTGTCAATCAAAAGCGCAAAGAAGATCCAAATCAACAACAAGAGAACAACAACCTAAACAACCGTCGAGTGAAACCAACCACGGTGAAACCCGGCTCGCCTTGTTGCCGTGTGGTTTGTAAGGCGCTTTAAGTAAGTTGGTATGGTATCGTAATAGCAGTAGCTCTTAAAGCGTTAGCGCGGCAGTCACCCAAACGCCTCCAGCTTCTCGCCCATCTCCAACTCATCCACCCATCTTGTGCATCCAGCTCCCCGTGTGTCGACGCTGGTGACAAAGAAAGTGAGGCGTGCCTTACCATCATTCAGTACAAATAAAACGATGGCTTTGCCACTACGACTGCATCAGTTCGCCATCTGGGCTGTGGTACTGCTCCTAAGCTGTTGCAGCTGGGGGACATCATGGGCTCATCGGCAAACATTGGTGGTATCATCTTCGTTTATAAAAAAGAATACGCGACAACGCCTCCACGAAAAAGAATGCAATTCGCGTAATCAGCTTCTAGAATCATCATCATCTGCAAAAGCAAGGAGTGCCGTACTAACCACTCGGGGAGGGTCCTCTTATGGAGACGATTACAACGATGGATATGGAAGCTATAACGATGATGGGAAAGGATACAACGATGATGGGAAAGGATATAATGATGGTAACTACAACAACAATAACAATGATCGGTATGATGATAAGGATCGGGGATCTTCTCCTCCGTCCTACTCCGGTGATACCGGTCGAGATCGCTATTACGAGGAGGATTATGGAAGAGGAAGCACCGGGGAAGGGGGTGGTGGATATTATGATGATGAGGGGAGATACCGTGAGGATTACGATGATCGTGAAGGCAGGGGTTCTTCATCGGTAAGTACCTTCCGCTATTTATGTCGGCGCTCTTTATTAGATGCTTGAAATAACAAATCTCTCATGAATTCATCTCAATGTTGTAACATCATTGATGTTTTCATCGCCGCCACGAAATTCGTCTCATCCAAACAACTACCAAAATTAAGCGTCGGAAATCCAAATCCAAACTGCTGCCCACATCCCTAAACCAACCCAATCGTAAAGTGGGCATAATCTTCCTCGGTTCCGGAGCTGTCTTCACGATCCTTGGCATTACATTATTCTTCAACAAAATGCTCATGCGTCTCGGCAACCTCCTCTTCGTGGCCGGAGTACCACTTATGATCGGACCGGGCCGTACCGTCGGATACTTTTTACAACCCAAAAAAGCCAGGGCTACGGGATGTTTGGGAGTGGGTATATTTTTAGTGTTGGTGGGACACCCTGTGATTGGGATATTGTTGGAAGTATTTGGATTGTTGAATTTGTTTGGGAATATGTTCCCTTTGGTTATGATGATGGCAAAGAATATGCCGGTGGTTGGCGGATTGTTCGGAGGTAATGGAGGTAGCAGCGGTGGTAGTGGGAAGAGAAAGGAGCCTCGTTATGAAGATGACAGATATTATGAGGATGATAGGTACGAGAGAGATTACCGTCAAGAGGAAAGATATTGATGCGATTAAACGCGTGATGTGCTGAGGTGTAAGATATATTGATAGCTGTTGGATATTGCATGTCGTACGAACCTAACAGCTAATAGTAAACATCGAATTGCCATAATGATACTTGTGTGCAGATTCCGACCATTGGTGGCATTCCTAGATCACTGGTAACAATATCTACCTTGAAAAAGTTGATCAGTCTATGTTGGATGTCGGTAATGAGACATCATAGTTTCCACCAGTATTGACGCTCCAACGTCAATACCTTTTTCTATCGTTCGAAAAACTCTAAGTGGTATGCATACGCCATTGTTCTTAGATTGAAGTCCAAAAGAAATTGCTTATGATGCCAGTCAGCTCCCTAGCTACTGCATTCTCGCTGGTTATTTCTTATTAACATCTACGTCTATACTATTAGCCAACAAAACCGGTATCCTCTTCATAATTGTCCCAGAATTGGAGGCTTTTCTCAATGTAGGGAAATACAGTCCTGGCAAATGGGGGTATGATTTCACCCAACAACTGATAAGAAGGCTGGACGACAAATTTGATGAAACCGATTTGAGATTGTTTCTTGTCCGTCGTCACCCGGTCACACAGCGGTGACACGGGCATTGATAAGGATGCTTCCTTGTCCCCCTGGGCATAACTTTCTGCTAATATACTATCCGCCCACTCGACAAACAGCGGATAGGGCTTTGCAGGATTTGATATGTCCGCTTGATGTAGGAGGAAGCAGAGCATGTCCATTGATGGATCATAATTCACCCCTTCGTTTGTATATGTTTGCAACCATTCTTCCGCCTCTTTGCCTTTTAGCATATCTTGATGAATCCCCATCTTTTTCAGCAAAGCAAAATGATGAGTCATATCTGTTTCCAATACTGACCTGATAATGATTGACCTGGCCTTTGAAAATTGTTCCTTGGACAGTCCACTGAAGATGTCCACAGTGAAATCTCGAGTTTGTCCAAGCAACTTTGAAAATAGCCATGTGATGCTATAATTCTCAAGGATAGAAACATCATTGTATTGAACTGCCAGCTCAGAGCTTGAGTTGATCTGAAAGTTGTTATTGAGACCTGGATG
Organism: Detonula confervacea; assembly: GCA_036939415.1. NCBI lineage: Eukaryota > Bacillariophyta > Thalassiosirophyceae > Thalassiosirales > Thalassiosiraceae > Detonula > Detonula confervacea. The sequence continues at coordinate 6,263 of JALLAS010000866.1, forward strand.
CTTTACATCATGAATTATAGCTGCCACCAAGATGGAAAATATGTCAAGAGACGACGAAGCATATTGTTTCCCACCAAGTTGAAGCATGGTGTTCAGAGTCTGAAGCACATCAGCTGCATGTGTATTATTGTGGTACGGATTGGGCTCGTAATCAGCTTCCACAGTCCTCAAAAAAGAGCATAGGATTGGCATTCGCAAACTAAATTTGCTGGTGAAATTGTATCCTTCCTTTGGAGTTTCAGTGTCTTCATCCAAATCTTTTGCCATAGCTTGCTGTGCGAGTGGTGATCCCATTATTGCCCAACCAATGAACAGCAAGGGAGAACCATTACACAATTTGGAAAATTCAATCATGTTGTAATCCCAGCGCTTAAGTGCTTCAAATGATAGCTTTTCATAGAGCTTTTTCTTTGCTTCTGTGCTCATTGTTGTCCATTCGACTGGTAGAAAAAGAGCATTTCCATTTTGGGATCTCTCTCCTCCGCCTTGCTTGCAACGTTGTATCAAGCGCTGTGCATTCATTATCTTCTTGACTTGAGCTTGAAATGTAATGGTTGCATCCCTTTTGGTGACACCTCCGTATTCTTTTAAGATGAATGACGGTACATCTTCAAGCATCATGGCTGTTATGCGTCCATCTATTGAGGTATGTCTTCGTTCAAAGCGATTGTTGATCCTAGGCTGGGAGGAAGGTGCCTTGCTTACTAGCTGATCACGGATCCGTTGAAGTCCAGCTGATTGGAATTCTGTCAACTGTATGCTGTTGTTCAGCAAAGACTCAATAACTTCGATATTTTGCTCTTCTCCATCACTCGCTAACGAAGACGATCTCCTATATCCGCTGTTAAACCGAGGTGGGCCATCTGTTCGAGCTCTGACAAGGCTGGGCGCGTTGAAGTCTCCCATGTTGGCAATCGCCTCTTGGGTGGGTGGAGTAATTGATGAGACGGACCCATATGTTTTTTGTGAAGACATTGATAACCTCCTATGCTGGGGATCTAGGAACGATACTCGTTTTTCGGCATCTTCCCCTATGCACAATCCAATTTGTTCGTCTATATCTCCATTGATTGCCGGCTTTCCCTCTCCAACAACACTTTCAGCCTTTTCGCTTTCACTTTCTTCCTGACTAGCCTGAATCTTTTTTCGATTTTTCTGTAGTACAATGCTAAGAAAGCACAAAACAACCCACAGCTTACGTTTGGCACGCTGAATTCGCTGATATCTATCAAGAGCAATTTCAGCCTCATCCCAAGCCTGAGTGCCCTTTTTCCTGCCGCTGAGATCACTCTGAAATCCATCTGGGTCCTGCGAGTGCACATCTTCAATTCGTTCTCTCAGACCTGAATCGGGTGGGTACCACGCATTAATGGACAATTCCACATTTGGGTGTGTGCTGCCAGTGAGCTTGTCCCATAATGCTTTCCAACCCTCATCGCACAGCACCCACTTAGGGTTCAAGGGGAATGTAAATCCAAGATCTATGCACCCAGACAGAAAATCCTGAAGCTCATTTAACTTCATGTACTTGTACTTTTCTCCGCCCAGGTTACCTCCGATAACAAGAAATTGATCATCTAATTCTTGGGGGAAATAGAAGTTGAAACACTCTGCGAAAGCAAAAAAAATGATGGGGGTAGGAGTGGTGAAATTGTGAAGGAAGATGGCACATTGTTACGATAAATATAATTTCCTGCGCGTACACAAATAAATATAAAAATAACGGCCTTCACATACCTGCCCCATGTCGCACTGCCCCAAACTCCTCCAACCTTTGCACTGCATACTTCATAATGGCATACGACTTCGGATCTCCATACCCCAACTTGGGCATGGTAATACTCTTCGTATGATGCTTCATCTGATTCAGCCAGCTCGCCGTCCAATTATTGCTCTTCCCCTCCCTATTATCCTTCAATATTTTTTCTATATCGTCAATCATCTTGTGCACCAGATCCACCTGCTCCGCTGGGAGGGGATTGTGGAAACGCACCCCCCTCGTTCCCAACAGGAAGCAATCGAAGTCTGACACCACCGGCATGACGCGTCCCATTTCCTCGTACGCCATCAGCAAAGTCTGGGGCATCATGGGGTCGGGATCCGGCTCCGTGGGCGGCAGGTAAGGATCGGTGTACTGCCAAACCACCGCGCGGGGGGAATCCTCCTCGAACTCGCTCGTGATGGACGTGAAGTTCATGTCCTGAAATGACGCCCTCGATGGACGTCCCGTGTCGTAGACCGACCCGGGCTTGCGGGAAATGTCCTTGGCGCGCATGACGTATCCCTCCCAAAACAAGCGCTTGGGTATGTCCAGCCCGTAGCATTTGGGGACGTAATCGTCGATGACGATGATGGAGGGCTCCTCCATGCTCCACTCGTTAACGATGTTGATTTTCTTCGTCTCCTCCTCGCTGATCAGTCCGTTCACGCTCAGCGTCCGAAACGAGGAAATGACCCGCCCCACGGGGCACTCGTCCTGCGCCAGCTCCTCCTTGCTCACCTTATCGCTCTCGATCAGGCTCAGCAACGCCACGTTGGACGTCTCCGTCATATCCCCCATGACCTCCGACAATATTTTATGCGCATTGTCCCTCGCCTCCCTCTTTTTGTAAAAAATCCTTATCCTCCCGTCCCGGGGCAGCGCCCGAATTTTCTTCTTGTGCTCGTCCTCGTGTATCTGCAAAAAGGGGACGTACGCGCTCAGCTTCCCCTTCTTGGCGCTCTTTCCCTTGATGTCCAATCCCTTCCCCGTGCCCTGCCCTGTCATCATTTTGCGTATGCTATCCTGCGACGTGGGACGCCACACGCTGAACACGGAAGAGCGCTGGAACATGCTCAATAGGGGACTCAACAATTCGGGCTGAAATCCGTTCTCCTCCTCGATGCTGTCCGCCCCGTCCCTCGCGACGTCGTCGAAGAATCCCTTGATGCACGCCCGGGGATCCCGCTGGCTCAACGACTTGAGCCACTCCTGGCACTTGGCCTTGGCCATCCAATCCAGGAAATTCGCCGATTCCAGGTCCAATCCCATGGTGAGGGACTTGACGTCCAGGTTCTCGCGGCGGAGGGTGACCGATTTGCGGCCGACGGCGGGGCCCCCGAAATTCTCCATCTCGGGGAGCTCGTCGAGGTACTCGCAGTCGTCGTCGTCGTACGAGTCGTAATTCGATCCTCCTCCCGGAGGCATGCTCGCGGCGGAGTGATTGCTGCGACGCCCCCCGCCTCCTCCTCCCGCGCCCGCCTTCCACTTGCCGCTCATCCCGCGGGCCATCCTCCCTCCGATCTTGGACCGGCCGCCGCCGCCGCCGCCCACGCTGCCGTCCAGGTTGTTATTTCCGTGATGGGACGACGACGACGAGGGGGCCATCGCGCTTTCGGAAAATTGCACCACGGACGAGGGCGGCCTCGCCAGCTTCGTCCCCGCGTTGCCCTCGGAACCGTGGGAAAAGGAACTCCCCACGGAATCGTCCGTGCTCCTCCTCATGGACTTGATGAAGCGATTCGCCATCCTCAGCTGCTTGAACTTCCCCTTCTTCTTCTTCCCGACCGACGCCATGTCCCCGCCGTCGAACGTGACGACGCTCCCCTGATCGTCGTCGACCGACGCGCCGTTGTTGCTGCCGCTGCCGAAGCTCTCCGCGCCGTGGGCGAAGCGCGCGCGACGGAGGGCCGAGCCGGAGCCGTTGGACGCCTCGGACGTTTCGGAGGTGTGGGGGAGGCCGATCCCGCCCACGCCGACCTTGGAGTCGGTGCCGAGTATTTTGGCGGCCTTGTCCTTGCTGGCTTGGTTGGACTTCATGAAGGAGACGCGTCGGACGGCCGGGCCGGCGGAGGTCGAGGCGGGCAAGGAGGCGACGCTCGCTCCGCCGCCGGAGTTGCGCGCGTTATTGGTATCGTCGATGTTCGATCCGCTGTAACTGCGGTCGGGCGGTTTTTCGTTGTTGGCGGAAGAAGCGACGCCGACGCCGTTGGTTTCCATTCCCATTCCGAGGAGCTTGGCGGCCTTGTCGCTGACTTTCTTGTTGTTGCCATCGCGGCCGACGGCGGTGCTGCTGCTGCTGGCGCTGGCGGTGCTGTGTTGTTCGTACATCATGTTGCTGGCCTTTGGTTGATTGCTATTGCCGCCACTACCGTTGGGACTCATGTTGGATTTTTTACTACCGGTTATGCTGGGTATGGAACGATGCCGTTGACGACCGCTGCCCGGAGTCTTATTTGAAATGTTATCGGGGAGGGCACCGTCAATCATGCCCGACGAGTTGTTGTATGTATTTAGAAGAATCAAATGGTGTGGCAGTAGCTAGCTGTTACTTCGAAATGGTGCAGTTGCATCGGCCAATGATTTCATCTTTTGCAATGGGCCCATTCTTTTTGTTTTGCATTGCTCGACGACTCCGCCGGCCGATCGCTCCGCCCCAATGCGACATCTAGGATGTTGAAACCCTTCAACACGCGATCCGATGCCCTTGCTATGGTGTTGGCGCACACCTTCGGTATTCTGGAGGATGGCTTGGAAGCTCTTCCGGGCAGTCGAGGCGTTTTGCTTTTCCGCGAGGGAATTTTGCCGTTGGCTTTGCAAAATTAGCGCGGGGTACGCTTCTCGGAACCGCCACCCTCGGAGCCGGCCGGGGTGCCGATATTTTAAGACTTCGTGGTGGTATTACTATCGCTTTCGATGCATTGTTCGTCGCCGTTCGCGAAGCTACGGGTAAACGCCCGGTATTGATTTGGGGCTCAATGCCAATGCAGAAAAAAGAGTAAGAGCTGTCTGTTTTATTGCATGATTTATTATTATTATTTTGCGC
>JALLAS010000867.1:0-11068 GCA_036939415.1 Detonula confervacea
GATGGCAAGCTATGATGAGGTCACCGGATGACTGCAAGTTTCAATTTTTGTGATTTACTCCTACATTTTAATGCGTAAACACTCAAAATAGCAAATAATGTATTTATAGAAAACAGACTGCATCAAATGAAATCGGTTGCCTCTGCTCGATAACCATTTAATGCCACCATACCTACTGTACTGCTTTGCGCTGGGGAAGACAGAGGTCAGGTATGTGACACTTGTATGATTGCCTTCAGTATCTGAGCTTGGATATACTACACAATCAACAACACTGAATTGCTAATTAGTGCCTTCGCAAAGAGCGTCATCTATCTTTAGCATTCATTGACCACTCAATTGGAATTTGATCATCAATGATAAGCCTTTTCTTCAAATGCTTTACTTCTCTGATCACCATGTTTCCGACCAATCCGGATTTGGCACAGAGTTTGAATAATGGCTGACATAATATTATATCAATGGCGAAACATCAGTCCAATGTACAACATGTAAAACATAAATTAATGTGGAAAAAATCAAATATCAAAGCCTCACCTCTATCAGTTTCATCCTCGCATCATCCGAATTCTGCGTCACCATGCAAGTCCTGATCATTAAACCAAACGTGACGGCATCTCGGTTATCCTTGCCCAATTGGAAAAGCTCAAAGGCAATTTCAACCGCTTTTCTCTGTTTCAGCCCGCCAGCGCCGGTTGTTCTTGAACATGTTGTGCTTATAGCTGCATTCAATGCGGCGGTGGGTATCTGTCCCAAGTCCTCCTTTATGAGCTTCACCATCCTCAGTGCTTGGGATGGAGCATTCTCCGCTCGACTATTGGCGAGGGCGCCCAAGATGGAAGCGTAGCAGCGCTCGTCTGGCGCGACATTTGGCATGCCTTCTCTGGCCAAAGCTTCCATTATTTTCAACAGGCGGAGTGCGTCGTCTATTTTGTTCGCCTTGCCGAGACAGCCCAAGGCAGCGTCAAATCCAATCATGGTAGGCAAAATTGTTGCCTTGTCGCCTTTATCATAACGTCCAACCCGCTTCGACAAGAAAGCGAGCGCCTCTTCTGCCGCTTTCATATCAGTTGATCTGCCGTAGGCTATCAGCACTAGATTGCAAAGTCTCGAATCAAGCACATTCTTCTTCGCCTTTTTGTCAGTCTTTTCCATCCACTCCCAGGCCTTGCGTGCCATCGCGGCGTGCTCTAATTTGTCCGACCTTGACAGTGCCACCAGAAGAGTTTGAAATCCAAGTCTATCCACTTGCATTTCCTTGCCACTTGACATGGCACGTTCTAGGCATGATGAAGCTATGTAGGCGGCTCGAGGCGATCTCACTTTCTCCTGGAGTCTCAGTACGTTGGTGTAAGTGATTATGTCAGGAGCTATTGCTTCATTCGTACGGGAGCTTTCTTCCATGGTCGATAGAATTTTCATCACCTTCTTTGCATTTTCCTTCGTGCCAGTCTGGGCTAACTTGCCAATAACGAGATTGTAAGTTATTACATCCGGAACGACCGATGTATTCCCCTTCTTCTGCTGATTCTCCATAGCCATCAATGTCTTGTAGATAACACCATCTGCCCAATCTTGGTTGCTCCTTGCCAGCATACTAATAATGCAATTGAAAATGAACGAATTCGGCTTTGCGGGTTGATATCCTTGTCTGTATGATTTCAACATGCTCCTGAGGTAATCAAGTGCTTTTTGTTCCGAACCTTTGTCATCATCGGTATTTCGACTCAAGGCGCTGATTATCATGCTATAACTGCTAAGATCAGGACGAGCATTTCCGCCAATGTTCTCCATCATGGTCATTATTTCCTGCGCCTTATTCAATTTATTCGTGGAATTTCCCTTGAGCGTTGAATTGAGAAGAATGTTGAACGGCACCACGGGAGTTGATTCAAGCTCCAGTCCCTCCACCATTTCTTGCAATATTTCTTTTGCCCTACTAAATGATCCATCGCTTCCTTCGCTTGCGGCCGCCTCAATCATGCTTGCATACATGTTACTATCGGGTGCGGCATCCATGTTCTTCATTCGATTCATTAATTCCTTCACTCTATCCAGCGCATCGTCCACGCCGCTCTTGACGATCACATTTGCTGCGGCATTGTAACATGTATTGACACCGGCATCGGACTTCGGAAAATAAGATCCTTCCATCTCGTCCAATAATTCCATCACCCTATCCACGGCAACGGATGCATCCTCCGGATCCACTTTCGAGTAGGCGCTAATCACCGTCGAAAAGCTGACGGCATTCGGTCGAACGTTCTCGTGACCGCGTCCGTACAATTTGATCATCATTTGCAATACCGATTCGGCGCGTTGCGCGCCGTGTATGCCGCTGCCGCTATTGCCCCATGCCTTGAGCACGATATTAAACGACGTGGTGCTCATTTCGACGGTCTGCCCGCTACTGCTGCCACCTCCTTTACTACTACCCCCCCGTTGAGACAGTTCCGACATTTGAAGCAATATATCCTCCGCGCGCTGCGCCGACAAATGCTCGTTCCTCCTCGTGGCATAGTAGTTCATCAGCGAATTGTACGTGAATGCATCCGGCCGTACTAATATGTCGTAGCCCCTATCGATCGATTCGTAAGATGATGCGGCATCATCGGCCAATGCATTCATTTTTTGCAATATCCCCTCTAACTTTTCGGAAGAATCTTCGTCTTCCCATTTGGAATGGGCGTTGATCAAGCAGTTGTAACTGTACTTGTCGGGGCGCGGCGTCAGCGTGTGTCGGCCACGACCGCTACCGTCGTCGTCATCGATACTGCGGGAGTAACGTTCTTCCATCCTATCCATAATCGATTGTACTCGAGATACAATCCTCTCTCCGTCGACATTGCTTTTGTTCCATGCGTTCATGCATATATTGTACATCTCGGCATCGATCCCGACAGTTTCGTTTCCCTCGCTATTGAGCTGCTCCTTGTGCAATCGTTCCAGCAATGCCTCCGATAACGTGGCCCCCTGCTCGTTGTGCCACTTGGACGCAATGGAGAGAAATGCTCGTGCCTTTCGTAGATTTTCGTTGCTCAGCCGTTCTCTGGTGAGGATTTTGTGAATTTGGGAGTGCAAGCTGCGGTTTGCGCCGGAGGAGGATTCCGAGGTGGAATATTCGTTGGCGTCGTAGGCGAGCGTTCTCGGTTCATCGCTTTCGGCGGTGGATTCGGTGAAATATCTGTGCTGTTGGCGTTGCTGCTGCTGCGGCCGGTGCCATGATGATGCGATGGATTTTGTAGGTTGAAAATAATATTGGCTAGCTCTGTTGTGGCAGGATTCGACTTGTGAGGATGAGAGTCTGGAAGATCTTCTAAGCAAGTAATGCCGAGCACGACGCTGTTGTTGAGCGGCAGATTGCTGCAGTTGGGGTGGGCAAGTCGCGGGGCATCGGCGGGTGATGGCTTGAGAGAGCAGTTGCGCACTCAATTTGGTTTTGGACGTCATGCTGGCTGATGATGATGATGATGTGCTTGTGGGTTGTCGGCCATTGGATCCCCGCTCTTCGTATTCGCTTGAATTACGATACCGCCGTCGCTCAATTCCTCTGCATGATTGTCATTGGTTCGTTTCAGTTAGTTGTGCTTTGGTTGTTGTTTGTTATGCGTGTTGCCCCAGTTGCCAGTTAGCTACTCCTACGATACAGTTGCCAGTCGCGCAGCCGGCAGCGCTCATTTTCAGTGGCGTCAATGTCATCGGTCAAACCGTCCAACAACAACCTACAATACTCTCGTCCAACCATCGGCATCTTAGCGCTTCGCACCAATACTTTTGGACACGAGTTCTGACGAGTGTGTATGTCCGAAATCTTCCAAAATCGCTTACTCCTATCTATCATGTCTGCTATGCAGAAGGATGCAGAGGTGTTTCGGATGTAAGTACTCAATCAAGTCAGATGAAGTACTAGTGTGCGGTGCTTAGCTAGACGGAGCACAACATTCTTGCACGCCAATCAACAAGAGGAGAACAAGAAGTGTTCTTTGCGTTGGTTGTGCGGAGTGAGCTGAACCTTTGGCTGAACTCCTCCGTAGATTATATTTGGGAATTAGTACTGGTTTAGGCGGTCTCTTTTGACATCACACATCATACACGCGTGCATCCAAATATCAGGCGAAAACATCATCATCTCCACAACAAGAAGTGTGCTCCAAGCAAAAGCGAAGGAACCTGAAGGAACCGTCATTCATTCATCATTCATCGTTTACCTTCATTCATTAAAAGAGATTCATAGCCAACAAACCAGCCAGAGCGGGGAGTTATTGCAGCAACAAATACTGTTTGAAGAGGAAAAGAAAACATGGTAGCACTCAGCAATCGACGTCGGCGAAGCCCTTCCATGGTAGCCAAGATGATGCTCTCATGCAACATGATGTCAATGGCGTTGGCATTCTCCAACAACCCATCGCAACAGCATCGTCCATTCGGAGTGGCATCACGTCATATTGCACCCTTGGTACAACCATCATGCCCTACACCATACAACAACAACAACAACAACAAAAACACGGCACTCTCCATGGGCAAAGTAAAATTCGAAAAAATCGCCGATGACGACGATCAAGTCATCGCCTTCATGGACTCCGCCGCCCTCGCCAAGGGCATCGACTGCTACGTCGATTCCTACGCCACCGTCGACGGAGTCGAGTACACCATCGGCAACCCGTGCGATTACGCCGTGGCGCTTTGTTACTTCGCGGAGGACGATCAGCTGGTCCCGATCGAGCTGGACGATCCGTTGATGGAGGATATTTTCCCGATCGCCGAGGGGATCATCGAGGACGAATTCGGGGAGGAGTTGGTTTTGTTGAGGACTCCGCAGACTTTGACTTTGGTCGGGGTGAGTTTATTTATCTCTACTTGATGTTTTTGCTCATTTTCAGCATAATATTGATGGCTGATATTTATCTTGCATGTTATGTTGTGTATATCCATCTCCAAATGTATTGGCTGTCACGTATAATATATCTCATTTCATCCTATATTATTTTTGTACACAAATCGTATATTATCATTTGCACACGTCAACATGAATAGGAATTGGAAGAGGATGAAGAGGAAGATGAATCAATCGATGATGTCGATGACTTTGTGGATGGAGTTGATGAGAGCGAGGAGGAGGTTGAAATACTTGTTTCTTTCGAGGAAAATGGACAGGAATTTCACCTTGTGAGGTTGCTTGATCCCGTACTTCTTGTTGGAAAGGTAAGCTGCGCAATCATGATTGTATTTGCAGAAGCATCCCTATCGTTTTTCACATGTCTCATAAAATACTTTGTCTATTTCTTGTTCTTGTAGATTGGGAATGAAAATACCCGAATACTATTGACACCAGAGGAGTCTGACATAGTGATGCCCCAGCTTGAGAGTGTGTTTATGAGTTACCAGGATGACGAAGATGCTTGAGAAAACATAGACTTCGATGTTGCATGTCGAATGAACAGCTTCGAATGAAAACATGCAATGAATACTATTGACAATGCAATTATTTGTGCGTTTATCTCTCTAGTTGATAATGAACAAGGTTCATGCACAAAATTGAGAGGATGTGATGGTTTTGATAAACTGAGAGGGCGACACTACCGAGGGATAGAATATAAGAAACGAAATCCAATTGGTCATAAAGATGAATCAAGCATTAGAAAGAACTATGATTGCTTTTCAGGTCAAAATCCCTTTTTCTGGCAATGCCCTGCGTGTTGTGCATATTTGCACCAAACTGGCACATATCCATATCGTTGCAAATGCGTGCGTTTTGGTCTCGTTGGTCTCATATTAGTGGAATTATGCTAATGCAATCATTCAGCAATCATTGATAGCATCATTTGATTAGGATAATCAACTTGCTTGGCCATGCAGCTCAGCGGGTACTGCAGCAAGTAATCAGTAAAGGACATCATCGATATTGAGTGTGAACTGCAACAAAATGCCATCTATCTGTTAGTCCAGTTGCATGATGCAATGCATCTTGGCTCCAAATGCCTCAAGATGAGAGTCCGAGAGATGATAGATGAAATGATAAGTTGACACCACGTGGTATGCATGGAGTAGGTTAATCTAGGTTAATGCATCAGATGGCACCTATCCGTATTGTAAATGTGCTATCCTCCATCTTGCTATTATGTTGTGGCAATCAACACGTGATGAGATGATGGCATGGTTTGATTTGCCTTGTAACCGTCAACTCTCTTCGCCCAGGCTTGGCCGCGGCACAGTCGATATTGGAATGTAATGAATGAATTGCTGTTGTACTTGGTGCAAATAGGCAAGCGTGCTGAACTTATTGTCCCCTGCGCAACTTCATGGGATCGACCCTCGCTCAATAAAAGGAGACATGACGAGCTAACTAGGTTCTAGTTGTATGAAATGTGTGAATCAATTTGTAGTTGTCAACCTTCTGAATTTATTATATTTTACAGCGTAGTGCTTATGAACGAGGCTTCTCCTTCTTCTCCTTGTAAAGAGCCAAAAGAGACACTCCGGCAACCTTCACGCACTTGAATCGCACTCCGGCAATATCTCCCACGGAGTGACCACTACGTCCGAAACCAGCGACAAGAACTTCGTCATTCTCATCAACGTAATTCAGACAACCATCCCTGGGTACGAAGGCAGCAATCTTCTTTCCGTTCTTAATCAATTGGACACGGACGCACTTACGAATAGCGGAGTTGGGCTGTTTGGCCTCAATTCCGATCTTCTCAAGGACAATTCCCTTGGCCATGGTGGCTCCTCCAAAGGGGTTGGCCTTCATGGCCGTAAGGGAGTTGGCCTTGCAGTATTTTTGGTCATTCCAACGCTGGTTACGACGGTGGATACGGAGCTTACGTCCGGTTCTGATTCCTTGAGGCTTTCCCATGATTTAAGATTTTGTAAAGTCTAAATATGAAGGCTGTGGTGCGTGTGTGAATAAATAAATAAAGAGTAACAATTGTTGTGAGCAAGGCATCACTCAGTTGTCTGAAGAAGTCATGGACTCATCATCGGATACGCAAGGTATGGACGACAATGGCTCCACTTCCATCCCGCAAATACTGCAACAGAGCAGAGGAGTAGGGGGAGTCGTGAGAGCTGATATTGCAGCCGTCGTTTCAGTGGCACCAATGTCCGTAGACAACTGGCGCCCGACGACGCATAGCTCTCCACAGACCCGGTACTCTCCTCGGCCCACGTCCACAGAGATGCCGAAGCCGTCAACACATTGACGGCATAAGCTCCATCTTTCGTCGTTCGTAGGGATCATTTCCGCCGCCATGGTCATGTTTCGTACCTCGAACAACAAGAGATGGGATAAACGCAGAAGGGGCGATGAAGTTGTCATGTTGGAGAGCGGCTGCTGTTACCGCTTTACTCGAGCTTGGGGTTATGAGCACTTCCATTTACGTCTTCGACATACTATTCCTACCCGTACAGATATTGGCGGGGAATGCCCCCGAAAATTGAGGCGCGCCATAAATAACCCAATCACCAACACCAACAAAACGCCCTCCAACACCCTAACCAAGCAACCTCAACCAACAACATCATGGAGCACGTAGCACCAATAGCTGTACTCCTATGTTGTTGTAGGAGTAGAGCGCAGCATTGTAGAAGCCACACAGCAAAGACTCACAAACTTCCGCACTATCGACTGAGAAGTAAGCATGACATGATGTGATCATAGGCATTCCGATAAAAGCGGAACTTGAAATTAAACTTGACAATCCACTGCGCTACGAATCTCGCTCACGTCTTCGGGCCAGACAGGTGAGACTGCAAATGTCTGTCTCTCGCGTTGAGTGCAACGACGCACAATAATAATAATTGGGAATGATTATAAGTAAACACTCTTACCCCTCGCAAGATCAAACCAATTATATTGGGCTTCACTGCAACTTGGTTCATGCAGTAACTTGTCAAGGCAAAATGCCGGCAGTTCTGTATTTATTGAGGCTATGAAGTGGCAAGCTTTTTAACATGGCATTCTCCAAGGGAGATCAAAAGGATTCTTCCGACGGAGTCTGCCTGGAATTGCATATTTGCCTTTGGTTGGGGATTGATGACATATTGTGTTTGATAGGAAGAGTATGACCCATCTTGATCAACCATTATGTATGGTGCTGCAACTTTTATTTTTACTAAACTAACTTTTTATTTTTCTGTTATTTACCTTTTATGCAGAATCATGGTAGCTCAAGGTGATGATTTGGACACTGACGTAGAGTTGAAAAATGCTGCATCCTTGCCATCTGAGTTGAAAACAAAGCATGAAAAGAAAGAGGAAGGTAGGCTACGGGCACTGGAAATGTCCATGGCTAAGCAGAAAGTATCATCTAATCCAGACAATGATAACAAGCTGGGAAAGAAAAGTGGCAAGCGAGGGAACAGGAAAAGTGCAAGGCATGGAGCCAGAAACCAAAATCGACACAAAATGTTCGCTAAGTGGATTCTAGATAGGTTTCCTCATGTGCTTCAGGATTGTAATTCTGTCAAATCAGGTGGTCAATCTTCCAATGATGAGGAGTCATCTATTGGAGGGTCTTTACGAATGCATGTTCTAGATGTGGCTGGTGGCAAAGGCGAACTCTCCGCTCGTTTGTCCCTCTGCCATTGTCTCAATGTGGTCATGATCGATCCACGTCCTGCTAACATTGCATCTGTTTACATGAATAGTGTGGTGCCAAAACTTCCGAAGAAATGGCAGACATCTATAAAGGAAGGGATGAAGCAATCACCAACACTTGTAACGGATAGGCTTGAGAAGAGGTTCTCACAACTAGTCATGCCTTTTACTTCGCCCTCTTGTCCTTTCTTTGGAATACCTACTGATGAAGTTGTCAGTCAGTACAAAGACGAGACTCTCCATGAAGCGGTGAGGAATGCATCATTGATCGTTGGGTTACATGCAGATGGAGCGACAGAGGCGATCGTGGATGCAGCACTCTCATATTGCAAGCCGTATGTTGTTGTACCGTGTTGTGTCTTTCCAAACCTGTTTAATCAGCGATACATTACTGTTCCAGTGGATAATGCCCCACGTGAAGAAGTTGGAAGTGACAGAGAAAACAATGTGAGCATGCAACCAAGTAGTGCCTGTGGAGACGGAAGTGTAATCAAAGTTCCTGTAAGAACTCATGATCAATTTTGTAAGTATCTGCTGGCCAAAGATCCTCGCTTTGTTATGGAAGTCTTGCCTTTTGAAGGAAGGAATCTTGCTGTTTGGTGGGACGGGAAGTCATGTTGATAATATGCTCTCAGTATAATGAATATATAATGATAATACCCTGAGAATAAAAGCTAGATATCATATATACTGTCTCATGCCTAAGTTGATCCTGAAGTTTTCACAACATTGAAAGTGTGTCCCTCTAAATTTCAGAGAAAAGGTGGAAAAGAATCATCTGAAGTTGAAGCCGTTGTTGGCTGAAGATCCATTTTCAGCATTTCTCTGTTCAAATCTTCTCATCACAACCATTTCCATACAAGTCCCACGCCTTCTTATCGCTTCATGTTTGATCATTTCTGACTGAGAAATACTGACCTACGCGCGTTGCCTAATCTGGCCCAACATTCGCATACCAATTCCAACTGGCCTTCATGAGCAATTCATGAAAATGTTCCAAGACTGAGGGTATTTGAGGAGGTGTGATGGATCTGTTGTCAACTGAAATCAAGCACAAATCAAGTTAGCCCTGCATTCCTGGCTGCATCTTCCAAGTCGAAGCATTAGATCCAAGTGCTCAAAAAAGGCAACAGACATTATTCTTTCACAAGCTCAGTTGTCTCATAATTTGATAAAAAGCAAATCGGCAAACATGGATCGTCAAGCTAAGCGGATGCAGCGCAAGCTACTAAAGGCGAAAGCCAAGCAAAAGCTACTAAAGGCGAAAGGCAAAAAGTCCTCGGAGGTCAATGTCACTGATGATGACCAGCCTGGGCAAGGAAACGCATCACCAGACGAGAAGTTCACCAAGCTGCTTGCGGAGAATGAAGATGTCTTGCTCAATTTCGTCACGAAGATCAACAAGGTGTACCAAGGGACGCTTGGGCGTCCTGCTCCCTTCGTTAGTTTTGTAATCTGTGGGATGCAATCAAGTGGAAAGTCCACGATCATGGAACGCTTCCTAAACGCACCGCTGAACATTGTGCAGGAAGGCACGGGAACACGATGCCCGCTTGATACAACTTGCATCCACGATAGCTCTCTGTCCGAACCCAGATGCGAGCTCAGCGGGAACGACCTCGATCCTTCCAAAGCTGGCACAGACCTAACCACTGAAGAAGTCTTTGCCGCGATCACTGAGCACAACAGGGAGTTGGGAGAGCAAGACAAGTCCTCTACAGAGCCTTTGGTGCTTGTCTATCGAGCCGATAACGTACAAAATATGCGGTTCGTCGATACGCCTGGTATTATTGCGAACAAAGGCACTGGCAAGGACAATCGTGACGATATCAAATCCATCCTCCGAGACACAATGAAGAAACCCAACTCCAAGCTCTGTGTTCTTGTTGAGCCGAAGGAATTTTCAACTAACGCCATCATAGACTTCTGCGATGAAACTTTTGGAGGAAAGGGCAAATGGGTCAAAGATTCCATCGTACTCATGACCAAGTACGACAAGCAGCTTGAGGACTCAAGGAGCGGCAGCAAAGCAAACAAGTTCTTCTCCGACACGACAATGATTTGTATCCTTACTTGACCATCACACCTACATTGGATCGCGAAGATCTTAGCGCAGAGGAGCTTTTCGCCAAGAGAAAGGAGCTCCTTCAATCTGCGGCAGCTCACGAGGAGGGAAAGTTTGATGAGTGGCAGGCAATGCATGCAAAGTATATGGAGACGGACCCTGATGACCCAAAGCTAGACCCAGAGATTCAATCGAGAATTGGCTTCGCTGTGGCCAAAGATAAGATGAGAGAGGTGATGTTGATTGATACAGCGACTCGCCTGCCTGAGGTGTTGCAGTCACTTCGGAAGGAACTTTCGGTGTTCCGAAATGACCTTTGTAGTCTTGAAGAGAGGAAAAAGTTCCGAGATCCTAATCACCTCAAAAGGATGATTGGGATCTCGGAACTTTTTCCTCTCTTC
>JALLAS010000868.1:0-11062 GCA_036939415.1 Detonula confervacea
TACAATAGAAAAAGGCTTACAGGGTCCTGCCTATTTGCTAGATTTGTTATTGGAAGGCCAGCAGCCAGATACGAACACCCAATATTTCCGTCACAAACATACAATTGATACAATTGTACCTCTACCATTCATGTGGCTTCCCTTACCGCTAAGGGGAAATTGGCATGCTGATGTTAACCCTTTCTTTACCAATTAGTCATTAGGAAGTCATTTGCGATCTGGTATATAGCGATACTGAGCTTATAGCAAGCAATTTTGGTATCAATGACCCCGTTGCTTTCGCGTGTGACGATTGCCACAATGATAGGACTGAGGTAAAATCAGTTGAGTTGTACTAGAATCAAAATTTGAGTTGGAATTCATTGGTGATGATACCAGGGGAGATGGTTTTGGTCATTTCATTTCAATATCGCTCACCGAAGTCAAGGTACAAAACTTGGCCAATGTTTGCCTCCAAAGCTAGCAAAATGCTCTAGTTGTATACTCTAGGAGAGTACCATAGGGGTCACCAAAAGTCACTCGAGACAATAAAGCTTCCCAGCATATGAATAGACTTCAACTTTAGCTTTCATTCTATATAACGACCAGACAATGACGACCGATATTCATTGATCTATTATCAATTCAATTGATGATGCCGGCACAAAGTAAGGTGTTTTTCAAACTTTTGCGTCCGTCGAAAGAGGAAAGGGTTAAACGATTATGGTTCATAATGCTATCATTACACCTCTATACGGAGCCCCCATCACAGTTATTTAACATATGGGGGTTTGAAATTTGCCACACCTTGCGGCACCAGCAGAGCATAGCATGGTGCGCCTAGATGTTTCCGCGACGTTTCGTAGAGGGAAGCCCCGGCGCATCAGTCTAGGTTAGGTGGCGATTATCCATGTATCCATATTGATAAGGTTGGTTATTATTTGGACAGGCATTATTGTTTATCAAAGCCAACAATATTCATACATGCCCCATCATGGAGGAGGTTGATAGGGCGGTGATTTTGCTATCGCCGGTGCAGGTCGCGGCGTTAATTGGAAGCGGCAAACACGGTTGGTGTTGTGTACTTTTCTGAAAGAGCGTGAAAAATGTCTAAAACAACACGATCTTTCGACTGTCAAGATAAATTAAACAGGCCTAGAGGTTTCAAGTTGTACCAACTTGCAACTCAGGGGCATTTACGCGAGTAGGGCGGTAATAAATGTACCAAAAATATTGTGTTTCACACAACCTTGAGCTTTTTTATTATTCTATGAATGGGTGTGCGCCTATATTAGATGTAGCTGGTTGAGAGGTAAGTGTTTGTTGCTGAGTTTGTGGTGGTATTGTGTGCTAATATTTGTGAGAGAAATTGCTAATTACTGACAGTGCTGGAGTTGCTGCAAAAACACTTGCAATACCTTACTTGATACATGTTGCAACAATCTTGTATGAAAGGTAGGGTGAAAGGATGGACAGATAGTAGGATATTGCTGTGCTGTGGTTATTGTAAGAGGAAGGTTGTGTCGTACATATCGAGCGAAAGAAGTCGGGCGCGGATAAAATATAGAATCAACGGACAGCCAGAATGAATCACACATGAATGCAAAAAGGGCACTTTTCGGTGCAGCTTTCTGAAAAGTTTCGGAGTGGAATTCAAACGAACAGTATATTTAAAGTAGGAATACGTGCCTTCGCAGAACCCCTATCTTGGAAAAGTTTGAAAGGAGACGCGGGCCCAACTAAAACGGTCTACCAATGAGATGCCGAGGAAAGGCAAACTTGCACCCCCCAGACTCAATTGAACCTTTTTCTGGCGCGACCGACATCCCTATCCGCAACTCCATCCTGCCGCAACTCTCCGTGCTGGATTTTTGTGTCCCTGAACGACTTGGCTTGGTGCGCGCGATGGTGCGAATCATTCAGATGACGAATTATGGTGTTTCGTGCGTATCTTAGCAAGAAGGTATTGTAGCAGTGTATGCCCTCTATGCGGTCGTGGGAAGTGGAAACAAAGCACCCAGGAGCGCGCGCGTGCTGATCTTCGTGCTGATATTGTAGAGATTCAGAATGCTCATCTCTCACCTTGCATCTCGCATGCATGGTCGATGTACATACAATACTCTGTATTGTACTCTTCCTCTCATAAAAAATGAATCCTTCATTCCAATAACTTCATCGCAGACCAAAGGAGAAAATACTATCATCCAAAAACGTAAACATGTCGAACAGCAGCATTCCAGTGTTTCCCCAGCTAGACTTGGCGGCCTTCGATCTGACTCTGAATAATGGCACTTCATCGAAAAGGCAGGGCATTCTCCTAAACTCCCGTGACCGGAAGAAGCTCAAAATCATGCTCAATCCCCGCAAGCAGAGAAGTAATGTACACCACCCTCACGAAGCATCACCATCAATAATTTCTACAGCGGGTCGCGAAGATGACGTCGTCGGAGAACTAGCGTTGTTGTCGTTTACTCAAACGAACTTTCGCTTTTCTACGCCGAAACGACCGAACCGCTATCTGTGCGGCAATTGGACGAAGAACAATCTTCGATCATTTCCAGTTTTGACTACACCTAGCGCACATTCAGTAGACAACGAAGCGAGAATGTTTTCACCACTACTCAGGCCAAGATCTCAACGAAGAACTTTTCGTCTGAGAGGAGCTGAAGAATCTCGTGCGTTGAGAATGCCTCTAGAAGAGGCAAACACGAGCATAGAAGATTTTATCATTCCCAAGGCAGTGCTCAAAACACCAAGGACACCTTGCTGATTGCTGATATTGAGATTTTTTGTAGTTACTTGAGATGTTCAAACATGCACAGTAGAAAATTGTACACATTGGACAATTATCTGATTGCTCTGTAAACCGAAAATAGATGTATACCAATATAAGTCCCCATTTTTACCAGTACAATACCTGAGATGAGGTGCCTGCTTGTCGATACCGTACTCATTTTATGCTTGCGTCGAGGCTAACTTGGTATGATTCTCCACTATCATTGTCAGGAATAGCAAATGATGCAACCCTCTTGCTTTTGCCTGTGCAAATAGTGTCTATAATGAAGGCAGAACGTTTGACTAATGATTGTCCTCCACAATTCATTTGAAAATCACTCTGTGATGATATGTGTACGATACATTGGTGCATTTTGGATGTGCTTGAACTTCAGTGATAAGACTTGGAATAACAACAATATTTCATGGCATTCAAATCAAAGTAGATATCTATATTCATGATTAGGATATTGAACAATAAACGTGTCTGTAGACGATCATTTTTTACTGGGCATTGCATGATAGTAGAAATGAATCAAAGATTGTTCAAATATCAAACAATTTAAATCTCTCGGTCATGCATGAAGACCAAACCCTAATTCCAGACCTTTTAGGCTTGATGCATGCCATGGGACTCATGTCAGCATTGTATTGAGAGCTAAACACTTTCGATTGGTGAAATTTGAAAATATGCTGTACGCTTATCATTATTTGCAGTGGCTTTACTTGTTTCACTTCTGCTGGTCAAATCAAGCTCATGAAGTATTCAGGACGCTTTGCGAGAGCACGTTACATCCTTCGTGGTGATTGTTAGGGTCTCATCTGTCTCAATTCTCAATGGGCCGAGAAACAGCAGCAAAGGAGGGTAAAAGATGACCCTACCTGGAATACATGCATTCATTTAAAGATGACCCTATCCCAGCTACGGTCATTTCTCACCATAAATGAAGATAATATCTTCATTGTATTAGAGCAATATGGTTAGATTATGTGCAAGTATGAGATAAAAATATCACTGCTATGTTTTGTTCACAAGCCTGGCACACACTGGCTTCCATCCATCCACCACAGTTTCTGTACACAACACAAATCTGCACTTGGAAATATTTCATCCCACTTCGTTGCAAGGCCACTGCAGTGGGGTCCTTGAGACTCATCACAGCTCATTATGCATTGACCTTCATCACCAAGAGAATAATCGACATACCATCCCTCCTGATTCGTCTCATGACTGAATGGAATGTAGCTGATAGCTTGTTGGCCGCTACCTTGTTGACTGTCGTAAGTTCCTTGTCCTTGAGACTGTTGCCAGGCTTGCTGCTGACCAAAGGACTGTTGGCCAGTGGGACCCAATGGTTGTTGGCCGGATGGTTGTCGCCCAACAGGACCATCGGGCTGTTCACCCGTAGGCCTTTGCTGGGCAGCTTGTCTAGGAGTGGTGCGAGTGCATATGCCTGTGCCAGCTCTTCGCGGCTTGAAGCCATTGGCTCCAATGCACTCATGGTCAGCATTCCTACATGCATTTGTTCCAAAGGAAACATCGCAGGCTTGATTCTCCCTGGCAAACTTGTCAACTCTTGTACAAATACCCATGCCTGAAGTAGCACCGTTGGGATCATAGCAAGCTAAACCTTGAACACAATCTCGCTTGCCATCGAGGTATCGATCTATTTTGCATGAATCACCTAGTCTTCTCAAAGAGACGCCACAGAAGCCTGTACCGCTGCCTTTCAGCTTGAGGCCATTGGATCCAAGACAAACATGATCCGCATCATCGCATGCTTTGTCCCCAAATGAAGCATCGCAAGATTCATTATCATTTGCGTATTTGTAAATCTTCTGTGGTCTGCTAGATTGTTGACTGCCGTTTTTTTGGCTGAAGGTTTCCTGGCCAATAGACTGTTTGCCAGGAGTATGTTGACCAGTAGGCTTGTCGTGTACCGTTTGTCGAGGAGCGGTGCGGGTGCATATGCCCGTGCCAGTTCTTATAGGCTCGAGACCGCTTGCTCCAAGGCACTTGTTGCCAGCATCATCACAGGCTTTCGGTCCCAAAGAAGCTTTGCAGGGCTGATTCTCCTTGGCAAGCTTGTCAATTTTTATGCACATGCCAGTGCCTGAAGTAGCCCCAGTGCGATCATAGCACACTAAACTACCAATACAGTCTCGCTTGCCATCGAGGTATCGCTTGATATCGCACGAATCACCATTTCTTCTCCAAGAGACGCCACATGTGCCTGTGCCACTGCCTTGTAGCTCAACACCAAAGGCTCCAAGACAATCCAAGTCTGCATCATCACAGGCATTTTTCCCAAAGGAAGCATCACAAGCTCCGTTCTCAAGGGCAAACTTTTCAACTTTCCAACAGACGCCTGAGCCAGAAGTAGCGCCTTCGGGATCGTAGCACACCAAACCTCTGGCGCACGTTCTTTCGCCACCACGGAATCGCTTAATATCGCACGGAGTGCCTTCTCTACTCCTCGATGACATCATCGGCAACTTGCTGCAAATGCCCAAGCTAACTCCTCTCGCCTCAAAGCTATTGTCGACACGGCACTGGCAATCATCGTCGTCGCAGGCATCTAGACCAAATGATGCATCGCACGGTTGATTCTTGGCGGCGAACTTGACAAGTCTTTTACAGATCCCATAGCCAGTCAAATCAGGATCGTAGCACACTAGACCTTGAGCGCATTCGCTTTTTCCCTTGAGATATTTTTCCATATCGCACGGATCACCCTTTCGCTGGAGCGAAGTCACATCGGAATACTGGTCGTTTCCATCCGACCTGATGCCAAAAGAGCCGATGGAGCCATTGGGATATTTTTTGTCATCTTTGGAAGGTCTGTTGGTACCCCCTGTTCTTGTCACCTTGCTAGAAAGCAACACCTTTAGCGCCTTATCAAAGTTGCCAGCCCTTTCGTTGCCACCGTCCACAGGTCCTGTTCCGCATGGCTGGAAAAATGCAGCAGACAAGAGATACACAAGATCAGCTCTAGGGCCACTACACAAAAGTATAGCACTTCTAATTCATAAGTTGCTCGAACAGGCTCTCCACTTTCACTTACTGGATCATGACACCCTCGATTCACAATGCCTGATCAAAACAATGATGTCCAAGTTGTTGTTAGATCATATAAGCCACACGGGCAACAGTCAACTCAAACAAGTTTTTTGTAAACCTATACTCCACTCACCTGAAACAGCATCGATAAAGTTCCTCCCCTGCATTCCGTCCTCCACGAACCTATGCAGCTCCTCCATGTAATTCCACCCCTTCTTGTCATACTGTTTTGCACACGCAAAAATGAGTGAGAGAAAAAGGATATATTTCGTGAGACGCTCAAGATCTGCACTTCTTTCCTGCCATACTCTCTCAAGCCTTTCTTCCGAAAGAAAGAACACACTACACGTACCTTCTGCACGCTCTCCATCCAGTAGAACATTCCCGCCACCCACTTCAGCTCGGGATGTTTGGTGCTGGAACATATTGCCTCGGGATCCTTGCAAAAATCGACGTCTTTGTAGGGAGCGTCTCTGCCGGCCTTGTGGGCGCGGGTGCCCAGATGGTAGTTGAGCTTGCCGAAGTTGCTGAGAGGAGGTTATGATGCATACAAAAAGCAGAATATGAGCCGAAAATCAGTTAGGAGACATTGCATGTGTGCCAGACAAAGATTCGAGGTTTGAGTGTTATTGATTAGAAATAAGTCAACTTACCAAGGTCCAGTAGTTTGAATGACTTGCAAAATAGGACGAGAAAGACACGTATTGTAGATATCATTTCATTGAAAAGGTGAGCACCAGACAAAACATTAGTTGAAACATTACACAAACAAACATACAAACATCATTACTACTACTACTACAACCACCACAACCATACACTACACTACTCACCACCCCTTCCCCACCAGCAGCATCCTTCCACATCCGACCTTCCCGCTCGATTCTTTGCCGGTGCGGAATGATCGAACCCGCCCGCAGTTTGCCCGTCGTAGACATTGCATTGCGATGGAGGATCGGCCCAGGGTTTGTCACACTCCTGTAATGTTATACGGTGGCAACATAAGAAGAAGAGGGCCATATAATAGTATAGTATGCCACGTATAATAGAAAAGAGGAGTGGTGTCAGATAATAGAGATCGGCAATGGCAGCGAGAGCATTGAAAATTCGGAAAATGTTTCATTCCAAGTGCGCAAAGAAGCAACTCACGTGTAAAGGATCTGAGGAAAAAGGAACAATGTTGTACATCCAATGATAATATGCGCAGAGCTCTCGCCGTTAGCTAATCATACAAAGAATGACACAATGCATATATAAAGCAATGCAAAATCAATATATAACAATGCACTCAAACACAATGTAACTCACCCCATGCGCCCGTCACCCCCGTCTTCCTCCTCGGACCGCAATAAAACCCGGCCGGAGCGCCGTACCACCCCCCGTTCGTCACGGCCTCAATCTCCATATCATTATCCACCTCGCAGGCCATGTGCTCCTCCCCTTTCGGACACTGGAGGTCTTGATAGGATTGTCCCAATTGTCCGCAGGCATTACTCGCCGGATATCCACCCCCACTACCACTCGAAGAAGAGCTTCTTCTTTTGGACGATGCACTACTTTTGGGTGTAACAAGATCGTAATTGTTCTCGTCGCACGAATTGTACTTGATCGTCTCCTTCATGCTCTGCGCCAAAAAGGCGGCGACGTTGACAACTCCCGCCATGTGCGCCTCATCGCACCTCCCATCATCTTCGTCGAGCGTACCTCCCAGAAAGAAGAAATGATCGCCCGCCCCCCTCTCGTTCATTTTTTGCAATGCACCGACAAAGTCTCGATATTGATACACGGTGGAAGGTTCCATTTTTCCCGTCCCGGGATTTTCGTAGACCAACAGGTTACCGGCGAAATCGTCGGAACGTTCGGAGAGGATGGAGAATACTCGTGCCACGGCGATGTCGGTGCAGCGTTTGCCGTACCATCCGCCGCCATCGACAATGACGGACGGTTGCAGCCCATTATTTTGCGCGGGCTTGGATAACTGCGGAGTAGGAGGCTTCTTCTTCCTGTCGGGCTTGGATTTTTGAGGAGGTTTAGGACGCCGGGTCGGTTTTTTGCTTGGCGGTTTCGCTACTGCCCGAGGCCGAGTAGTAGGCCTTGGCCTATCATCGGTAGAACTTTTGGAAGACTTGCTCCTCCTTTTGGAAGACTTTGTAGACTTGGAGTAATACCTCTGCCGTTGTTGCTGTTGCTGCTGCTGCTGCTGCTGCTGTTTGGGCTTGACTTGAGGCTTGGTCTTTTTCTTCTGCGGCCCACGAGGAGGAGGACGACGTCGTCGCTGCTGCTTCTTCGAGTCGTCATTGTTGTTATTCGCTGCTGCTTCTTCAACCTTCTTCTTCCTCCTCTGCTTTTTGGTAGTATCAACAACAACATTGTATGCTTCTTCCGACTTGTTGTTCTCCTCCTTCTTCTTCCTTTTCGTATCGGCATCTCTTGCTTCATCCGCTTTGCTGTTATTTTGCTTCTTCTCCTTTTTAGAATCTTGGTTTCTTTCTTCTGACTGCTTCTTCTTCTTTTTCTCCTTCTTGTTGGAA
The DNA here is from genome assembly GCA_036939415.1 of Detonula confervacea. Lineage (NCBI taxonomy): Eukaryota > Bacillariophyta > Thalassiosirophyceae > Thalassiosirales > Thalassiosiraceae > Detonula > Detonula confervacea. Next base: position 8,347 of record JALLAS010000868.1, read on the forward strand.
TCGTTGTTGCTGCTGCTGCTGTTGCTGTTGCTGTTGCTGTACGTAGTATACTTGTTATTATTGCTGTTGTAGGAAGCAGTAAACTTCTTGTTGTTCTTCTGCTTCTTTTTGGTAGTACCATTGCTGCTGCTGTACGATGCGTTGCTGTTGTTGTACTTGCTGCTACTTTCTTGGTCCTTGTTGTTGTTGTCGTCATACTTGTTATTGTCATACTCAGTAGTAGTAGTGTCGTAGTACTCGTAGTACCTTCCATAGTCCTCGCTACTGTCGTTGTTACTACCGTTGTTCCGCTTCTTCTTCTTCTTCTTATCGTCACCTCCTCTGCCTTGGTCAAAGCCCTGGCCAAAGCCTTGACGAAAGGTGTACTCGTCATTGTACTTTGCACTGTAGCTGCCGTTGCCGTTGTTGGTCTTCTTCTTCTTCTTGTCCCCGCTGCCTCCATCGTCGCTCTCGTCCCGCCCTTGGAACAGCAGTTCTTGAAACTCGACATTTTTGGACGACGATGATCCATTATTGCTTCGGGGATTGTTGCTGCTGCCGTTGCTGCCGCTGCCGTCTTTGTGTTTGTTGCGGCCGTGGCTGTAATCATCGTTGCGGATCTCGAAGTTTTGGCTGCCGTTGATGTTGTTGTTATTGTTGCTGCTGCTGCTGCTGCTGCCAGTGCCACTACTGCGACCGCCGCCGCCGCCACGGCCATCGCTTTCGCCACCGGCGTTCCCACCGGTGCAGTCGCGAAGCACCATCCAGCCCAAGCCCTCAATGGTATGAACCACGCTCGCACCAGCACTCGAACCCGCACCGCCGCTTCCCGGAGACTCCCTGCGGAAGTTGGGAGGAAAATTATTGCAGTACTGACTCTGTGGCCACTCCTTGCACTCGTACAGAACGTCGTCCGCGGCGACGATTTCGCCGCCTCGGTATATACGTTTGGAATTGTATCGCTCGCCCCGACAGGAGGAATTGTTTTTGGAAGTTCGTATTTGCTGCTTGTTATTGTTGTTGTTATTACCGCCGTTGTCGTCCCAATCGGTTGCGTGCGCCTGAAAGTTGGTATTGTATTGTTGGCCATTCATTTGCATTTGCATTTGCATTATCGTTCGCTCGTCCTCTTCTTCCGGCGGTTCTTCGCGATACCGCGCACTGGCCTGGGCATTGCTTCTTCTTCCTTCGCTGCTGCTGCTGCTGCTGCTGCTGCTGCTAGTAGTACTGGCAGCAGCAGCAATGCATTCGTCCAACGAGAGCCAGCTCAGCATTTCGCCGCAGCAATCTTCCGCCGAATCGAATGACAATAACGATGACGACGGAAGTTCATTATTCGAGGAGTTATTTTGGATTATGCATCGATGATGATGCCAGTCGACATCTACGAAGAAGCGATGGATGCACGAAGGACGACATTGAGGTAGGTGCAGCTAGGTTAGTGCGCGAGAGGCGTAGGTGGTACATATATTATGGCAAAAACATAGGCACGAACGAAGAGTGGACTTTCGCATGCCGCAACGACAACTTACACCAATGGAACGTCGATGCCAGCATCCTACCGCCATCATCATTACCATCATTCGACCCTTCGCTCATTCTCGTGTCGCGATGGTTATTATTATTGTTCGCGATGACGATGCCCCCTCCGCCGGCGGTGCCGCCGGCGGGTACTTCCGCAGGACTGCCGTGTAATAATAACAATGACGATGATCCGTCTTCCATTGCGCTCGCCCTGCCACTCTCGGCTATCATGTCTTCGTCGCGTGACCGCCCCTCGACGTGCTGCTGCCGTCGGGGGAGGCATACCGCCGCCGCAACGACCAGAAGCAATATCGAACGAAAGGGACGATTGCCATTATTGTTCCTCATCGCGTCTTCGCGATACGACGATACGGCGATGCTGTCGCTTATCGGATGCGGGTTTTCGGAGAGGATGGATGGTCGGCGTCGCTGTCGTATTTTTTGTGGTTGCTGCTCGTTTTTCGTCGAGACCTCTTCGGCGGCGCAGGTTTTTAAATCTCGATGGAAAGAGTGCAGGTACACCGATAGAGCTTTGTCGTGTATTGTAGAGAGTTGTGAAGTCGTTGCTGCTGCTGCTGATGCTGCTGCTGCTGCTATTGGTTGTTGTGACGACGCCTACCTCAATTGTAGGAGATGATGAAAGAAGGGCAACAGATAGGAAACCTTGCAGGTACAACTTTTCACGGTCGAGACCATGCGAGCTTTAGACGACAATGCTCATAACAGCCCCGCTTGTAATTCGATACTGTATTGTAAATACCCGCTTCATCGATTCCGAGGCAATTCTGTGCTTTGTCGTGGATTGATCCCGCGGCTCGCTTCTCGCTTACGTGGCTAGCTAGCTACGATAGCTACAAGCGATTCTTGGCTTACCCTCTCATGTCGCACGAAATGTATTATTGTTCGGCTTCTATCTTCGACGAGACTTTTAGACTTCAATGGGATTGTTTTGTACCCTTTTTTATTCCCGGTACAATTTCGACAAAGCTTCACAAGCAAAACATGATGTCTTTCATTTCCCACATAAAGCTTCACAAGCGCATTTTGATGCATTGTGAAATGGTGGAGCGGGCGCTGCTCGAGAACGATTTGTATATATTATTGATACACGTGAACGATGAAGTCGTAGAAATCAACAAAATGTGGCGAGAGGGCATAATATCGTACTTCTTATCGTAGGTAGGTACTCGATGGGAGGCGAGGGTACGATAGT
>JALLAS010000869.1:0-11058 GCA_036939415.1 Detonula confervacea
GCTAGATACGCCAGATTGCAAATGGCGTACTAATGGCGTACTGGGGAAAGAAAGGGTTAATTCGTTTTATAACGATAACAAAACAATGCGATGATTTTAGACCCCAACTGCATAACATCTCTGGGCAACTATTTCCAAAATTATCTGAGAACCCGCTTGTCTATGAAGTCGTAACTACTATATCAATTCCCATGTATGGGTGACGACATTTCAGTATTAGGATGACCATTTTATTGTATGTTAATCATCATTCACGATCGAAGGAAGAAGTTATGTTTTACTCCTATTAGATATTCATCCGAAGTTCATATTGATTTTCATAACGAACACGATTAAGTTTGTACGTTTTTCACATCCTTACGTTTATTTGCTCTATCTAAGAGAAAAGAAGAGAGTACGGTACATAGCGTATGTATTCCATAGAATACCTTGGTTTTAAGAGAATGTCCGACCGTGGAGAATTTAAGTGGGAAATCTTGTCAAGTGTATGAATGAAGTGTACTAGTCTGAGAACCCCATACTTCCTGTTCCGATACCTATCAAAATATACAAAGGAATAAATAGTATTTTTGAGAAGCCCATAATACTCATACAGTGGTACGATATTGCTTCATTTACCCACAAAAGTTGAGTGAAGTAACTGCATTCCAACACTTCTGGTTCGTGACCGCTATTGGAATTCGGTCTCTCGTGGTTTTCACTTGAATGACCGATTTGTTGTATGCACGTTTGGCCTGTACAACTAAAGTACCAATGTAGTCCAATAATGCCAATTTTGTTAATATCCACTGCAAATGACACAACCTTATGGTTGTGACATATTTGAATATTGTACAATTACGACCCGATTGTGTAATGTATACGTAGGACCTCGTTAAAAATTTACTACGAGCGACCAATTGTGCACATCTGAGCCGATTATGCAAAAATATGCATTATTATCCAACATTGACACAATTGGATTGCGGTGACACAAAATAATATAATGCCGGTAAAGCTTATTTTGACAATAAATAGGGAGCTCGTTTGTCTATCTATTACCTTATTTAAACGGAATATTGAGAATCAAATCCTGATCAAATCGAGCACAGGAATCTGTTCTTGGTAACGGAAAAGAAATATTTTCCCTCACCTTGCTTCGTACGTTCGTTCACATCCTCAATCGTCCGGAAGAGAAATATATGATCCGTACGTACGTACGTGCATAGAAAAAAAGCACGCAACCACGCAACACGCAATCCGAATTGCCTCCCTTGCTCTTTGATTGTCCGGCCCGGGACGTTTTGAAAGAGGCATGCATTCAGCATAGCATAGCTAGCAAGCTATGATTGGGTATCTAAGTGGCGCGCGCTGGCTGCAGTTCACAGTAAAACTGTATTTTACCTACCTACTAACTTCAATGTATGTGTTACTTCAATACTCTAGTTGACTGAGGCAGTGCATGCATGGTTGACTGGCCTCAAAATCTCATCGAATTCTCTCGAATAAAAAATCATTCGACATCATTACCACGCACCGACCAGCCACATCAACGCTATAATCTCTCTCTCCTACATCTCTTACTTTTGCTTCAGAATTAATCAGCTCTCCGACCACTCAAATCACGCACCCCAACTAACCCCCCAAACCGCTCCAACCGCAGGCACGAGGGCATATCACATCATCTCCCCTCATCATCACAACTAACAACGCAGCATAATGCCTACCGAAGAGAGAGTGGCAAAAACTGCCGCTGCCGGCCGCCCCAAGGCCAAGGCCCAGCTCCGAAAGGCACGCCCGATCAAAACACCGCCCGCCTCGAAACCCTGCCCGGCGGCCAAGGCAAGCGCGAATCATAATGCCGTTGCCGCCATTGGCGCCATCGTCAAGGCCAGCGCCGTCGCGGCGATGAAGGCGAAGGCAAAGGCGGTCAAGGGCGAGTCGCTGCCGCCGAGGCAAGCGGCAACGGCCGCGCTTCCGAAGGCGGTCGAGGCAAGCGAATCGCGGACCGGCGGCCCCGAAAAATCCGGCGCCAAGGCCGCCAGGAAGAAGTCCTCGGCGTCGGTCAAGGCCAAGGCGAAGACGAGCAAGCCGTCGTCGTCGTCGTCGACCGCCGGCAGGACCAAAAAGTCCGGCGTCGCGACGGCCGCCAAGACCAAGAAGAAGAAGGCTGCGACCGGCGCCACGACTACGGCGGCAGCAGCGGCCAGGGCGAAGAAGAGGAAGAAGACCACGTCCCCCATCCGCCAGATCGCCTACGCTTCGACGAAGCCGGGAGGAGTCGCCAACGCGAGGACCGCAACGACGACGAGCCCGCTCGCGTCCGAGGATTCGGTCCGCGAGCTGGCCATGCGCATGTTCGCGGCCAGGAAGCACGCTCGATACACCCCGGCGGCGGTCGAAGCGGCGGCTCGTACGACTACGACCGACGCGACCGAGCCGTCTTCGGCGACCGCCCAGCGCGCGCCGTCGAAACCGGCGAGCTCGCTGGTATCCGCCCGCGTCCGGTTGGCCAGCGCCGCCAGCGTCAAATCGGCCAGCGGCGGCGGCAGCGGTTGTAGCGGTAGCAGTTGCAGCGTTCCGTCATCATCCTCCGAGAAGGCGAAGGTCGAGAATATTAACGTCAATCCCGATCATCGGCCCCCGAAGCCCAAGAGGCCGCCGAACCCGAAGCCCGAGGAGTCGATCGCGATCGATCGGCGCGGTCCGGCGTCAGCTCCGACGGCGGCGACGCTGCAGCTCGCGGCCGTTTTGGCCAATAAGGCTAAGGCTACTTGTACTTGTTGTACCACCACAACCAAATCCGAATCGGCGGCCCGCGAAGCACCGACCCCCTCCGTCGGGAACGCCGCCGCGGCGGAAGGAGCTTTGCTTCATCTACCTACGTCGTCTCGAGCCCACCTACCCGGTCTTGGAGACGACGACACAACAAGAACATCATCATCCCCATCGTCCGCCAGCAGCGTCCGGGCCAGGAAGAAACCCGCGGCGGCGAAAGAAGCTCGTCGTTGCGGTAGTCGTTCTACCCCGCCCGCCGGTAAATCGAAACGAGAATTGGCCCCCGTCGCCGGCGGCAGCGCCGCCGTGTCGAATCTCGTGGCGCCGTACAGGAGCATTAGCGACGTCGTTGCGGCTCGAGCCAAGCAGCCTGCTGCCGCTATTGCTGCTGCTACCACCATCACTATATCGGCCCGCAGCAGCGTCCCCGATCCGCTATCCAAATATAATAACGCCATCCGCCGGCCCCCCGAGAAGACGATCGTGCCGCCGCCGCCGACGATCGTCGACGATCCCCCCGCGGCCGTCGTTTTTTCTTCCGCGACCCTCCGAGCGATCCAGCGCGCCAAGGCCGCCGCCAACGGGCCCGGGAAGAAGGGGCTGCGCGCCGCCGTCGAGGCCGGGGCCGCCCAGAAGACGTCCCAGGAAAAGGCGAAGGAAAAGGCGCGGGAGAAGGCGGAGAGGGACCTGAAGAGGAAGAAGACGGCGTATCGGAACACGTTGCTTCGCCTGAGGGTGGAGAAGGACGACGCGGCGAATCGAAAGGAGGAGGAGCGCCGGGCGAGGGCGTCGTCGAGGCTGATTGCCGAGAGGGAGAGCGCCGCCGCCGCCGCGGGGGAGGAGACGCGAAAGGCCAAAGAAGAAGAAGAGCGCCGCGCGGCGGAGAAGCGGAGCGCGCCACCATCCAATCGAACGGCGGCGGAGAAGACGACGACCTCGCATCGAGACGAGGGAGGGTGCCGGGTGCGAGGCTGCGATAATTCGCCCATCCGCGGCAGTGTCTGCTTCGCCCATTCTCCCAAGATCGCCGCGACTTCCGTGGCCGATCAAGCTGCAACCGCGGCCTTATTGGCCCGAGCGGTCGTCGATGCCGTGGGGCCAGGCCTGCCCGACCCGACCGCAAACACTCTCGGCGAGCATCAGCAGCAGCAGCAGCAGTCCGTAGTCGTCAATACGCAGCAGCAGCAGCCATTAGTCAATCTGGCAGGACGGCCGGTGGTGGACGTGGCGGGACAAAAAGAGGCGGAGGCCTTGGCCGTGGCGGTCGCCGTGGCCAATGCCAGGGGCAATCGACTGGAGATGCTCTGCTCGGTCGCTTCTTCGATGGTGGGATGCGACAATAATACTACACCGGGCGCTCCGCCGACGAATCGAATGAACCAATGTCAAGGTCAAAGTAGCCAGTGGGGTAGCCAGTATCAAAGTCAAAGTAGCCGGCTCGACGATGACGATGATCCCGACTCGTCCGACGACGAGGACGAATTGGGCGCCATGATCTACAGCTCCTCCCGCACGGCATTGGTGAGGAGCGCCGCTCGTGACATCGCCATGCTCACGGGGGGCACGGCGGGCGATGCGTCCGCGGTGGAGAACGAATTGAGGCTGGCAGTGCATCGGGCCGCGAGGGAGGATGCCGATGCCGATTTCAATTTCAATTGCTCCAATGCCGCCGCGGTTCCGGAGCGGGCGTCGAGCTCCGCGACGAGCGGCGCCGCGACGGCGGAAGGAACGGCATCGTCGGAGAACGGCAACAATACGTTTCGGCCGCTTTCGTACGCGCCGAGAAAGGGGGACGATCCGCTGCCCCCGTTCGTTTCTCCCGCGGTCCGCCCTCCGAACGCCGCGGCGGCTGTAGGAGACGATCGCGATCCGACGCTTTCGACGATGACTCCGCTCGCGGGCGATGCAAATAACGAAGCGGCCCGAAAGAGTCCCGGAGCCTCGGGAGACGGTCTGTACGCCCCGCCGACCCGGCTCGCCAGCGCCGTATCCCTCGGAAGCACGCTGCCGTCCAATCAGACGAGTCCTCGATGGGATGATAATTTCAATCGTATGGCGCAGCCTCTGCCTTCGTTTGGGGAGGCGTTGGCGTTCATGCTGGCGCAGAAGGTGGCTTCGGAAGTTCGGAACGGGGTAAATTCGTCCATCAACGCGGGCATGTTTTCGCAGGCGGAAGCGGGTCATCCTCGTCTTCGCGCGGAGGAGGGGGGCGTTTCGCGGCGGGAGGACGGTTTCCGAGCCGTGAACGCTGCGGCATCGAATGACGCCGTCGATGACCGTCTCGTGCAAACGCTTCATCGCGGTCTGGCTGACGAAGTAGCCACCAAGAAGAGATCGTTCGAAGAACTCGAACCGGCAAAGTCATCGAGGACGGCGCCCGCAGTGCATGGTTTGAGCGTGAAACATACCGGTACGGTCGGGAACAACGAAGCGGTAAAGAAACCGTGGTCCGCGCCCACCGTGCACAGTTTGAGCGTGAAAGATTATCTCATGGCCGTAAAAGAAGTGGAGGCAAAGAAACAAAGTTCGAAGAAGGACACTACTGTCCACCCTACTACTCCTGTCAAAGTATCACCAGCCGCTTCCCAAGGACAAATGAATGTATTAACCGCTGCGCAGGGTATGCGTCACGATGTATTATCCAACAAGGCCGGAGACGTTGGTGCGGAGACCGTAAAATCCGCGGAAAAGAAGAAGTACGCCCGATCGAAGCCGAAAAGCAAGTCCAACAAAAGCGGCAAATCCGAAAAAGCCGATAAAACAAAGGTATCCCGTCCCTTCAACCGCTACAACATCTACTTCATCTTCGAGCGCGAACGAATCGTCCAGTCCCTCGGCGGCATCTCCCGCCCCAAGGAAACGATACGCAGCGAGAAGATCGAACACGACTACGGCCAAATCTCCTTTCCTCCGTTGCCGCCGCGGTTTGCGAATCTACAGGTTCCCGAGGGGTGGTACGTGCCAGGGAGAACGAAGAAGAAGCGGCCTCATCGGAAGAGTCACGGGGTGACGAGCTTTCGGGACCTGGCGAAGGACGTGGCGGATAGCTGGAGGAAGGTGGATAAGGAGACGCTGGGATGGTGTCAGGCTGCAGAGTCAGTGAGTTATTGTATTGCTTCGTTGTATTTGGTACTGCTGTTTTCATTGGCTTGGCATCTCACAATTGCATGATAATGCCATCGTGTTTACGCACTACCTTTTTCATATATAGATACTCAAGATGAGACAGCAGGTACTGATTGCCAAAGAGGCTGTATGCATGAAAAAGAAAGTTAAAGCCGAGGTCAATGCCAATAAATTGAAGGCCAAGGCTGACAAAGAAACGGCTGTCAAGGAGGCGAAGAAGAAAATGGCAAGAGAAATGTTGGCCAAGATATATCCCTCGAAAACCGGCGACAATGACGACGGTACCGGATCCAAGGCAGCTATGACCAATGACATTAGCCCGGAGCAGGCAAAACAAATAGATCACACGACAACCGACGTAACAGACTATGGTACCGGATCCAAGTTAGCGTGGACGGATAAGATTAGCCCGGAGATTGCGAAACGAATAGATTTCGCGAATAGTCATTTGCATCGGGCCGCAGCTGCAGAAACGAATGGTCATTTGCATCGACCCGCAGCTTCTGCCGAAAAGAAGGAGCAAGGAACCAAGAGCAACAAGAGACAGAAGATTGAGGAAGAAGCGGAGAAGTTGTCCGCAGCTGCGTTAAAGGCCGAGTGCGTTGTGGGAGCTCCCGCGGCCTTGGAGGAGGCCGTGAGGATTAAGGCATATGCCGGCATGCGCAATCCTGCACCGATTCTTCACGAACCGCAGGCCTCAACATCGACGAAAGATACCAAACCAGGTGGTGCCGTATCAACGGCCCCGTCGGAAGCTAGGCACCTCAACAGTAAAGGCCTCCCAACTACCCGACTCTTCAATTCGGACCAAGCGACCAAAATCCTCGAACTCCTCGCTTTGGGACGTGAAGAGGCCCTTCCCTTCATTTCCCGTGCGCTCAAGAAGAGGAATCTCAACCACGACATTGAGTATGCCAATCAATGGTACGAAAGAGCCGTTGAACTCGCCAATGCTGTGCAACACCATCCGATGGCAGATGGATCATCTGATCCTTCCAATCTTGCCGCTGCAGGTCTGCCTTCAATGAATGAGCCACAATCTTATGCCCCGTCCGTTTCAAACGCACCGTGCAGTAGCAGTTACGCCACGGAACAGAATGCAGCGATCCATGCATTGAGGGGAAATAGCTCAGAGATCGAACAATTTGTAAGTTTGCGAACCAAGCCCGCTCATCTAGGTGCGAGTGCTTTGGAGCAGGCCGGTGAATGACAATGCCAAACAACTTGCTAAATGCTGCCAGCTGATTGATCTAACATGACTTATATTTCCAAATAACAGAGGCCGTTCTATAATGTTTCAGATGAAGACATCAAGGCGATGACAGCTCGTTGCACCAATTACGGGCAATCAACGGCGGCTGCATCTGCTACCGCTCCAGGTCATGAAGAGTCGGGTGATGCAGGCGACCCGGAGCAGGTTGAACTACTCAAGCAAGCAATTTCGGCAGCTATGGGCCATCCACATGCTGCTCAAGAAGAAAGAGATGCCTCATTATGGAAGTCAAGCATGTCTTATCTCAGGGACCATCAATTTTCAAATGTGAATGATGCTACTGGGCCTATGCATGTCCCGATCGGCAACACTACGCTTGGCCAAGCCCAAGGTCTCAACCAACAACAACAGGCATTGGCAGCTAAACTATGGATCCGAAGAATGGCGTCGAGGAACATGGCTGCGGATCAGCACAGTACTGTATGAAGAATGAACAGTAGCATGCCCTGACGACAGCAACACCTTTGCAACATACCAGCGTGACAATAATATGTGCCCAAAGAGCGGGCAAATCTAAAGTGATCAATACCCCTCTGCAGCCTACTGAAAAGGGCCAATTCACCGATGGCTAAACTTATTCAGAACAATCCGATGCTGCAGGGAATGCTAGAGGAATAGTGCTGGAGATTGTTTGTATATTATGCATAGATGTAATTTTTTTATGTGACAGATAAATATAAAGTAATAATAGAAAAACTATGTCTGCTTGCAACCTGCAGTCATCTTATCTATTCTTTGCTGCGTTGTAGACGCCATCCTCGGAACAGACTTTGGGCAACACCTCAAACACCGAAGCGTACTCAGCTTCACATCCGTACTCAGAGAGAGAACATTAGAACTGTCACTTTCAAGACGGTCTACACTTCAAATGGGAAAGCTTTCAAATTGATATTTAACTGTGTTCTCATATTCAGAGATATTGTATGGTTGTAGAAAATTATGCTCTCCTTGACAAGAATAATATGTCTAGCATCCGCCCATAGACCCCTACCTCATCTCCTTCACATTCAGCATCTTCAGAAAATTGGGTGGCAAATAAAACGTCAGTATCGAAGGAATCCATGTTTGACAAAGAGAATAAAAGACCTGCTAATTAGAACTAGGAAACATGGCTGAAATCGGTTTCCTTCTCAATACCGATGTCAATGAGAAGTTCAAGTATTTTGTTTTATGTCTATTAGGTACTTGTACCAAGAGAATGATTCCATTGCCTGCACAAATAATAAATATCATGCTTTCAGATGATAATGCCCTCTTTCGCAAGAATGGGCCTCGCCTCCCTTCGAAGACCCTTCATCTCCCTCTCCTTGAGCATTTTCATCAAATCCGGCGGCAATGCACAAGAACAATCCACGCCCTCCGGCGAAAATTCCGTTGCCGGGAGCCGTATCCGACCGAGGTGCAAACACGTCCGCTCCTTCATCAAATGCCTCTTCTTCTTCCAAATGCGATTGGTCCGCGATCTGCCGTGGGAGGAATCGCCAAGTATGGCGTGGCCAATCTTGCCGGAGGAGAGGTGTTGTCGAATTTGATGCCATCGGCCCGTGTGGGGCCTAGCCAACACTATGCTTATTTTTCGTCCTTCCAAGTTGTTTTTGTCGTCTTCGCCAGCAGCCGCGCCGTTGGCATTCTCTATCGGCGGAAGTACCGCCGAGGCAACGAAGCAAATGTCCGTCCTGGAATCTTCGATGAACTTGCCCCATTCGTCCTTTACCGGGTTATCAAAGGTAAACCATCCCTTTTCGAGGTAGTTCACGCCATTCCAAGTCCCGTCGCCATCGCAGAGAGCAACATAAGTCTTTGTCGCCTCTGGATTTTGCATGGATTCAATGAGAGTTTTGGTAACCTTGCACGATACCTTCTCGCCATCTTCGTTTTCAGAGCCATCATTATCGGCAAACGAAAGCACGAGGCAGCCGGATGCACCTCTATCCAATCGATGGACTAGGTTGACCCTCCGCCCAGTGTTGTCTCGTACGCGTTGCAACATGGGCAGATTCTCATTCCACCTGCGTTTGGGATCAGAGCGTTTGCCCGTCCAGCTGGAATGATGCACGACCACCGTCGGCGGCTTGCTCACAACCACATAATGCTCACCCCGGTCGAGTATCTCCACCTCTCCATCATCCTCCACCTTCGGCTGCAGCAACGCTTCAGGAATGGTCCACTTTCCAACCTCATACTCGTCGCCCTCCTTCTTCTCCACGAGCACCCCCTCCTTTTCCAAAGTAGGAAGCGCCTCCTCCAACACATTAGGCGCATACACCCTCAGCATCTCCAACATGTCCTCATACAACGGCGCCTGCACATCCAACCCCTCCGGAAAATTCTCCGTCGGCACCAACTGCATCCTTGCCAAATGCAACGCGATCCTCTCCCCCGGCAAATTCCTCTCCCTCTTCCACTCCCCGTTCGTCTTGGAGTGGCCGTGAGTGCTATCGCCCAAAATTGGATGGGAGAGTCCGTTGAGGTGCTTGCGTATTTGATGCCATCGTCCGTCCTTGGGACGGGCGAGGACCAGGCTGATGCGCGGTCTGTCGAAAGAGGATTCGGGCTGTCCCGCCACGAACTTGAGGAGGGTGGTTGCGTTCTTGAGGGTGCCGCTCTCGTCTTTGATGGGACGGGAGACTTCGAACCAGCCGCGTTCTTTCAAGTATTCCCCGTGCAAGACTCCTTCTCCTCGTACCAGGGCGACGTAGGTTTTGATCGAGTCGGGAGAGGCCATTGCCTCGATGAGTTGGGAGGTATCTCCCTTGGTGCTCGCCTGGCTATCAGTGTCGCTGCTATCATCGCTGTTGCTGCCATTCTCCGCATACGTTAATAACAACGCCCCGGAAGCTCCTCGATCCAAACGATGGACCAAATTCACCTTCCGTATCGGAGGCTTCTTGCTGTCTTCGTCATCACTTTCGCCATCATCTGCCAAATTCAAATGTCGCGTGTCAATATCGTGCATGGCATCGCGTACCCTTTGCAACATGGGAATCTCCGGCTCCTCCCCCCTTTTCGTCTTGGCGCGCGATCCCGCCCATCCGCTGTGATGGCAGATTACCGCGGGCGGTTTGAGGGCCATGATGTGATACAGGAGCGCTGGAGTATGGTCACCGTTTTGTTGTCGCTGGCGCTGATGGCAGTATCGGCACCCGCGGCAACGGCGTCTTCGGTTTTTGCAGCCGCCATCACCCGTTTGCGCTTGCAAATTGGACTTAACCGGAGGGGCGGATTGATAAGAGATGTCATGCGGAAAGCACGTCCGAACAGTAGAGTTGACAGGGAGAATGAGCAATAGAGCAGGGGCGAATCTCATCGTCATGGCTGGCATCAACTTCGATCTCCTTTTTTTAGTGATTGTGGCCTATTGTGAAACACTGTTTTTGATGGATGGCTATAACGACTTTTGTGGGCGTGCGACGACTTTCGTAGGTTTTAGGGGGCATATCAACCTATCTACCGTAGTTCAACATCCTGTTGGTGTGCCCTCCAAAACCGATAAAAGCCGTCGCCCGCCCGCAGACAACAATCACAAGCGAAGTAAACGACGGAAGAAGCAATCTGAAAGAATCTGAAGCAATGAGCTCATCTCCTCCCGCTCCCGCTACAATATTATTGTACTCCTCTCCCCGCTCCCCGCTCCCGCTCCCGATTCCTCAACAACACAACATACAATACACCAATACAATAAAAGCAAGACGGAGGATGAGCTCATCTCCTCCCAATTCATCAAGGTCATCCATCGTCCCAGTCTTCCCTAAGCTGCGGTCAAAAAACAGTAACAATGTTTGCCTTGTGATAATTTCTCTGGTCGTTGTTGCTCTTTTGGCAACCATTGGAGTGACAAAGGAACAAATCACGTTCAGAGCATGTTTCGGTTCTCTCCTGGCCATCTTCGTATTTATCCAGTT
>JALLAS010000870.1:0-11065 GCA_036939415.1 Detonula confervacea
CGGCAACGGCAACGGCAACGGCAACGGCAACAGCAACAGCAACAGCAACAGCAACGGCAACGGCAACGGCAACGGCACCGGCACCGGCACCGGCACCGGCACCGGCACCGGCACCGGACGTTTCAACCATACCCGGGAGACTGGCTAGTAGCCATGTCTGATAATAAACTTACAGTAGTTGGGTAGTTACTAGTTAACTTTTTTATTAGGGACTGTCCGCACCTACCAGTACTTACGCCGTCGCATATCCCTCACGTCCCATCTTCCCTAGGAGGCTCTCGAAATTTGTGTCAAAACCCCTGGCCTTGTGGTACCCTTAACGGTATGTCCACCTCCCTTCGGGTGGAAAGACACGTGCCTGAAGGGTAACTCCAAGGCCAGAATGACGGGCTGCTTCTTATGTTTAACTTTGATAGTATGTTTGGGGCAAACAGAACAAGGTTGTTTGGCTTAGAGATGAATAACATCGTATCGCAGTAGGTGAGAGTACTATTATTGGAAGAGTAGATGAAATGACCATATTCTACAGGTCATAGCTCTATAAGATGAGCATAGCATTGAAGGTGAGTGTAAGCTCGTAGGATTTGTGTTTTTAATATATCAGATTAAGGTATCCCACACTAGAGATTATGACATGTGGATAATAGCGAGGACTCAGGATGGTCTCTGAATTATGATGCCCTGGCACTCTGAAAAATGATGACCCAACTTTTTAGTAATAGTTTCACAATCATTCAAGTTTTTTCTTGCAGTCTTTCATTCCTCTCCTAAGAGCTGGTTGTAGAATGAGTCAGGTTCGAGAAAGTCATTGTCATTGTCGCCTCCACCTTCGCTCACCACAAGACTGGCGTATACAGGTGTGGCGCCGTTGTTTGCATTAGTAGCAATGGTGTTGTTTTGTAATTTTGTGGTCGTGGAGGCTAGGAGGGACGGTGCGTTGTTGTTCAATGGAATTCCGGCAATGATGGAGGATGGTTCCTGATGAGTTACTGTGCCGCGCAACGCGGCCAGAGGGTTGATGCTTTTAGTACTGCTGTTGTTGGATGGATCGTTGCTGTTACTGGAAATAATGCTGTTCCAAGGATCCAGTGAGACGGCGCCAAGGGCAGTAGCACCGAATGGAATTTGTGGATCGGCCACTTCGGCTGACTCGAGTTTCTGTTGCACTATCTCGTCGCTGATGGTAGTTGGATGCTGATGATGCGTTGACTCGCTGAGAATTCCATCAAGGAAATTTGTCACATTAAAGTGACTACCCGCGCCCAAAAGTGTCTGGACATCCGGAGCTTGCTGTTGCTGTTCGCTGTTTTTGGTTTCAATTTTGGTCGATGGTTCCAAGATGGGCGGCGTGAAGGACTGCGGACGAAACGGCGGAATGGAAAGGGCGTTGTCACTGGTGGTCCTTGGGGAGTGGTCATTGCCATGGAATAATGAGCTCTCAAGAGACTGCTCAATGTTCTCTAAATCGCCGCCTCCAGTGATCAGCGTAAATAAGTCATTGTTCGCTAACGGAGTGGAGGAGTGCATAAATTCCATTCCTGAAATAATGCTATCAATGATGGGTGGAGGAGGGATGCTATTGGACTGGATCATGGGGGAAAGTTGCTGATGTTGGTGAATGGTCGATGTTGAGGACAAGGATAATCGATTGGGTGAGGCCAGGGTGGAGGCGCTTGGTGATGAGGGTGTTGATAGGTCCTCAAGGTCAGGTTGGTCGAGGAAACCAGGTGGGGCCACAAGGCCTGGAGGTGGGCGTACATTAGGCTTTTGTTTGTGATTTGGCTGACGTGCTGACCTATTGCTCGACGATGGTGACAATTGAGCTTGTGGTGCAGCAGCAGTGGAGAAGATGGGTGAAAATGCAGCGTTCGACTGAGACTTGGCAGCTGAAGCAGGTGACTTGGGAGGATTCTTCGTGGTGGTGGCAGTTGTGTTCTTCTTCAAAGCCGCCTTTTGCTTCCCTTGTTTTCCCTTTGACTGGTGTTGCTGTTCAGCTTGCTTCCCCTTGGTCTGTTGCTGGTGCTCACTCTTATTTCCATTTGATGCATTCTTTTTGGCCTTCTGTTGTTTCGTAGTTTGAGTAGTGGCAGCTGGGTGATCCTTGCTTGATGGTGAGGCAGATACAGTGGCAGAATTATCGTTGCTGGCCTTGGATGCAGGAGTAGATGCATTGATAACATCCAGCTTCGCAGAACGTGCCTGTTTTTGAGTAGCCTTCGACTTGCCCTGCTTATAACTTGGCTCCTCTGGCTTCATTGCTTCCTTCTTATTGGAATTCTTTGATTCATTGCGCTGCTGTTTTTGCTTCCCCTTCGTGTTTTCTAGAGCCTTGCTCCTCTTATCTGTTGGGCCAATGATTGGTGCTACGATAGTGAGTTTCTGTTGCTTTTGCTGCTTGGGCTGCTTTTCAGTCTCAGTTGAGTTCTTGGCTTTATCTACAGGAGACTTCTCTGCAGTAGACACCACCGGCTTTGCATTATTGGAGATTTCTTTTTTGACAACATTACTGGCCATGCTGGTGTGGTTTGACACCTTGACTTGCAGCTGGGATTTACTTGCAGCCAAAATGTTCCTTCCATTGGCAGAGGACTGTTTCGCTTGAACATTCTTCTTCCCAAGAGGCTTGCCTACCTTCCTATCTTGGGGCGATGCAGCCACTGGGGCAAGAGTAGGTGTTTTGATAATTGGTTTGGGAACAGTGGAATGGTTGCCATTGACAGGGGAAGCACCACGACCAGCAGAAGAATTCTGTGCTGTGGTATCTGTTGCAGCCCGTGGAGAAGGAGCAAATGTGACAGAGTTGGAAACAGTAGCTTTCTTTGAAGCAGCTACTCTCTTCTGCTCCTCCTGCTTCTTCAAATGGTTCTGCAAATAGCGATTACGAGTTCGAGTAAGAAACTGCAGTTCTGGAGCATCCTCGTTCTTTGGAGCGCAAGATAATCCAACACCACGTCTCAAAGCTGTCCTCCAACCAAGACCACACGGAAGCAATCCCAATGCCACGCTCTCTTCTTCATCCTGGTCATGCATAATCTTCGACTCATTGACCAAATTCAAACGGTCAAAAATAGCCTCACTGTGTGTCTCTCCACCTGCATTCTTTGACCCACCTCCAGACTTCTCGCGACTCATGCTACCATCTGAAAGCACACAATGAGATGGCAAAACGCCTTCTTTCTTGAACCTGCTCAACAGAACATGCTTTGTCTGTTCTTTTCCTATCGAGACCAAATCGCTGGAGGCAGGATCGGTCCGAGCCAGGCATCGACACGTGGGCTTCCAACTCGGACAGCTCTTGCGGTTAGCAACAATTTCCACAGTAAAAAGCAAATCGAGTGACAGGGCAAACAATAGCAGCAAAAACGACGCGGCCAGCAGTGTAACCTCAATGGGACGTCGAGGTATGTATGGCTTGCCATTGGCATCAGTCCATCGCGTCAATCCGAATGACATGATATCCTGAATTAGGGACGGAAATTGGAATTCGATCTTGCGTTCCCAGACGCTTGATTCCGGCGGACTGTACGGAGTGCAATGTCGGAATTCTGATGAGGACATGTCGTAACCCACCAGCAGTTCCACTTTGCGTTTACGAAACGACTGTTGCCATGAACCAGTGACGCGGCTGTTTGTTTCTGTCCTGTCCGAAATCTCAAAAATTACTGAGGCATAGGATGTCTGGAATGTGCAGTCAGGATAATGCAATACGTATATAGTCTGGGTCTGATTGGGCTCTATCCAGAAGCCATTCTTGTAGAATTTTTCAGCCTCCTCCCTGACATTCTTCAGAGTCGAATTTGCCGCTGGTTGTTCTGGTGGATCAGCTGTCGTGAATTTAACAAAGTAATCCAACATGGAAATCGACCACGAAAGGATCGTTTCTACAATCCATATGCTGGAACTTGATTCAACGCAGCCGGGCAGCACGAACCCTCGCGCAGAGCAACGGTGAGAATTTCTATCAGAACTATCATTTGCAGATGGATGACGTCTCTTGTGAGTATAATGCATAACCTCACTGCTTGTCATGTAAACCCTGCCAATATGCACAGGCACATCACCCTTGTTCGCTAGCCTCACACTCTTGACAACAGGACCTGGCTCCGCTTGTCCTCCGGGAAAGATCAGCGCGCTCTGTCCAAATCGAAACTCCACGTCTCCACCAACGTCTGAAGGATGGGGAACATTACCGCCTCCCAAGGTTTTCGAAGTTGGATCATTCGTTGAATCTAAGAAAACTAGCTTCTCCCATCCCCCGCGTCCACGGATTTTCACCTCTTCAAAACCAGTGAGAGAATTTTCAATGAAGATGGTGCCCTCGTACTTGTCTCGTCCCGGTGGGCGAAAATATATTGGACCCAATTCAGCAGTGCCGTGTGGGGGTATTACAATTTCATTGGCAACTCGTCCAAGCGAGAAGGCAGGCGGATCCGAGATTCCTAATGCCTTGAGTGACGCCATTTCTTTTTCTCTCCTCTGCTTTTGAGATTGCGCACTATTATTGCTGCCCGCTTCATATGATCTTCCCAACAGAAAGCTGCCATCGCCACTCCCTGCTCCTATCGGGCTGTAATTCCTCTCCTCACCATTGTGATTGCCGCTGGAATCCTGTACTCCCTGCTGCTCATTTCGCAATCCGCAGCGTCGACCACATCCTAAAACGAACGCAGACATTGTATGCAGTGCTGGGTTTAGTAAGCTCACATAGGCGCCTGCGCCGGATTTTATGGTGACATTGTGAGTGGCTGAAATTAGGTTGCCATCCCTATCTCCCATCCAGTACGAACCACCTGTCCACCATGAATGAGTATCCAAAGGTGTGTTTTGGACGAATACATTTTTTCTTGAGTAGTCGTCCTCGCCAAAGCTTCCATCAAGGGAATCCACCGCTGCAAGACGTACACGTATTGTGGTTGCGGTTGGGTTGTGCACGGGTACATAAGTTGCAAAAGTGGACGCCACATGTACTGTGTAAAAGTCTACAATTCCAATGCCAGAAGTTGCTTCACCATGACAATCACGATTATTGAGAACGCAGCCATCCCGGAACAACTTGGGAATCTCGAGCTTGCTCTTCAACAACACTGAAGAAACAGGAATTGTCAACGGAGCTTGCTGATGCTTCTGAGTCCTACCAGCACTGCCCTCATCCACACTCGTCTCGTGTATGAGAGTATTCATACCACCCGTTGCATAGATATGGTTCGAAGAGCTGGGATTATTGGCCCCTTTAATATCGTCCGGATCTGAGAAGTACACTGTCTTAGCATCAATGTGGCCTGTGACAGTATTGAGACCAAGGGACACAACCTCATTCCACATCTTCCGAGCGTGTGCGAACATGTGTATACGGGAAAAATGAACATAACCTCCCTTGCCATCTGAACTACTCCCTGAGGTACTTTCTTTTTCGCCATCTTTGTTGGCAGTGTTGCTGTGGTAGCGAACTGCCAAAAAGGCGACCACGTCCCTCAACGCCCCAATGGCATTGGTCTTCGCCAAACTGACCCTTTCCAGGTCCTTGTGTGTGATGTGGGTTGAATTATCATTCTTCTCCAGCACAACCACTTCAGCTTCCGACAGTCCGCAGCCAGGCACTTGGATTTGATCACGATTCTCCAGCCATGCCAACGCACAAGAGAAGAAGCTTGTATCCCCTGAGGGGTGGTTGCACGATAAGGCACTCAGAACTTTACCAAGCGACAACTTCGTAGGACTGCTTTTATCACCCGCCTGCCACCGCCCATACGGTGCCGAATGCTTGGCATCTTCCTCATTACGGGCATCGCGGCCAGGGATCTTTAAAAAGTTTCCATTTCCTTTTTTCGCGAAGAATTCTCGTGCAGCCGGGTTGTTCGAAGGCAAGAAGACGTTGAACCACTTGTTGCAACTTCTTATTTCAGACAAAAACAAGTCTTGGGCAAATGTGCTTTGCATGCTCAGTAGAACTCCTCGTTGCTGCGCGATGGCGTCAACTGGGGGGTTGAGACTTGGATCCTTGAAGGTTAGTGGTACAGAAACAGTCGCAGGCGGGGGTGGGTAGCGCGATGACGGATCCTGAGTTGGCTGGTCAATTCGCGCTGAATATTCCTCCGGATTCGATGCAACATCAGGCTTCAACTCCAACTGACCAGCGATAGCGCTGTATGTTAAAACAATTGGTAGAGCCTGGCCATGATTTGATTCCAGCACTAATCCTGTCGCGACAAAAGGCGTCATGTCATTCTTCAATTCCTCTCTGGGGGGAGCTTGAACCGTGATAACAAATTTGGCAACACCCCCAGGTGGGATGACCCATTTCTTCTTGCCTCCTGGTCGCTTCTTGGTAATTTCCTGTTCGTGCGATCCATCCAATGAGAGCATGAATCCCACCGACCCACATTCCATGTCCTTCTCTTCCATGCTAATATAATCGTTGGCTAACATGTACTCTGTGCTATTCCCAAACGATTCCGCTGTGGCATGGCGATGAAATAAGCTGACCAATTCAGTACCGTGAGCGCGGGCGCTGGGCTGTATGTCAAACTTTTTGTGAAATTTTGTGAATAACTCCTTGGCAACAGGTGAGTGATGCAGAAAGTAAGCTACATCTGATTTTCCTGGACGATTAACCATTTGAGAAAAGGCATAGTGGAGGTGACTCTCTGTTACTCCAACGTCTAGTTTCATGTTTCCAGCCATGGCAGTCGTAGCACCAATCTCGATTGGGGCATGGTTCATGTTGGTTAGTATGATTGAACGTGTTGTAGATTCGCCAGTGGAGATGGCACCAAAAGAGAGAACAACGGGTTGAATAGCTTGATGCTGTGCTCCCTCCCCATTGCCGCCTCGTGAGCCAGAGAGCAAAGATCGAAAGTAAGAATCCACGGGGTGATCATCCACCAGTGTAGATAGGCACGTCTTTGACGCGCCCCCTCTTAACGAAGATGATTTGCGAACTATTTTCCCATCCTTTGAAGCCTTGTAATCCTTCTGCTGTTTGTGCAGAATGGCATTCTCCAATACACTACCCTCCAATGTGTTCTTCATCCAATCCTTCACGCACGGCATGCCGCTCCTGGACACCATGGTTGTCCCATCCTTGCGAGTAACCAAACAGTGGACTGTCAATTGGCCTCCTTCCGGCCGTTCCATCTCCACAACAAGTTCGCCCGTATAGATTATCAATGGCAATGATTGCTTTCCAGCACGATCCGTCTCCAGAGATAAAATGCATTTGCGCACGCTGGCACCGTGGTTGCTATTGAAGTCAACATCATTCTCCTTTTGAAAATTATACCGCACAGAAAGGCCCTTCCACTTCTCGCCCTTCTTGGCCGTTGGATGCTGGCCTCCTTTCATTTCAAAGAAAGGCAGGAATCTGCTTCTACAAAAATCGTCACCCCCCGCCGAATTATTGTCCACAATCCTCATTCCAATGATAGATATTGGTACGGCGAAGTTGTTTGTTATATCAAGCTCGCGATTGTAATATTCAGGAACTTTGCCATTGGTGCGCGCCATAATTTTCACACGTTCCTCCACCGGAAGGACAAAAAAGTGGGTTGGAAATAGTAAGGACTCAGTGGGTGAGCCAAGGTTGCCTGGGAGGACAGATCCTTCAAATGGAATTTCCAAAGTGTAGTTTGACAGTAAAGACGATGATAACTGTGTTTGTTCTCCGTCCAATCTTTCATGTGAAAGCAAACGATGCTGCTGCTCCATCGTGGTCAACAAATGCCGTTTTGCCCAATCTCGATAAGGAACTTGCAAGTCCCCTGACGCCTGTACCAGTATACTCCCCGTGTAAAATCGCGGAACTATCTTGTCAGACGTATCGGGATCTTCTCCACCCGAGGCTGCTCCTGCATGAAATTTACACCATACATGAAGAGGATATTCAAAGTCATTTGATGCTGGGAGTATCAGGTCATGTGGAAAGACGAATACTTCCTTTTGGGAAGCGAGGGAGGTGTTGCCAACAGGGTTGATATCGTATTCAACACCATTGAAGGCAACCCTTGATGAAGGCCTTAAAGGCACCATTTGGCTCTTGCCGTCTGAAAAATCTACACCTATCTCCATCCTGTGAACTTCCTCTGATATATCGGTAATATTTCCTGCACCATTGTCGCTCATCAAACTCATCACGACAGATATGCGCATGATGCGTAAAGGCTTCGTTCCAGAGGGATGGCCATTGTATAGCTTGAGGGGTATACGCACCATGCGCGACCCTGTGGTGATGGATCCAAAATTAATCCAACGGGGGTTCGACTGGATGTGGGAGGTTGAGTTTGTTACACGGGAGGATGATTTTCCACCAGACTTTTTGACGCTGTCCCTGCCATTGTTTTGGTTGCCACTTTCATCCATCACTGCTAACTTGTCAATGGCCTGATACGTCTTCACAATGGACACTTTGGAAGAAGAAAAGGTTGTATTTTCACCACTCGTTTTCGTTTCTTCTGATTCTTCCAGTTCGGAAAGCATGCCATTAATCACATGATCCCGAACGAGGTGCACCCCCTCCAGAGTCGCTCCATCGTCGCCAACGCCATGTATGACTCCCCCTCGAACCTCATTTGGCAGATAATCCAATGCTATAGAAAACGATCCCAAATTTGTTTTGATTTGTAGGAATCCCAAGTCTTGCATGGAAGTTGCAGAAGAATTGGATGACGACATGTTGAATGAAGAATATAACTCGTGGGGAAACAACCGTATTGTTGCCACATATATATTATTCTTCTTCGGACTGTGTCCCCCCTTCTCTCCCTGCAGCGGATAGTAAGTATTGGCGTTTTTCATAGGATTAGACATCATGGGCTCCTTCTTATCACGGCGCTCTGTCATCTGCACCCCAACCATGTCTGGCTTGGTTGTATAAACGTCATAAATATGCAAACTTTCCGAAGATGGATTGTTCATGTAGAGCCAATAGGTAAACGGATCGTATTGGTCCTTCGTGGGGTTAGAGTCCCAATTACCAAACAGGTAGTCCAATTCCACTGTGGGGGTGGTATTCCGACGGGCATACCATCCTCCCCCTCCGTCCAAAAACATTAAATTGTTCGGCAGACCGAATTCATACTCTAACGAATTTTGGGGACTGCATACATAGGGCACCTTAATCTGAACAAATCCCCAAGACGTGTTTGCAACCAGGGTTTCATGCACCGTTGCGCTTTCTAAAAGGCTAGAGCGTAATTGCGGCGAGGATTCGAAAAGGAGCATGGTCTCCCAATCTCTCGAGCTAGGGACAGTGTGGCGGGTGTCTGAGAGCATATCAAGAAGATCAGCGCGCACGGCGGGATGGTCGAGAGCTGTTCCATTGTATGTAGCTGTGTTTATTGAGGAAAGGAACGATAAATGATCGTGACCTTGGCCCATAGTTGCCGAAGATTTTGACGTTGAGACGTGATTGCGATATTGACGATGGCGATAATCTTGCCTTATCAGATCTGGAGGTTTCCTGGTATGTGGCATGATGGATACAGGGATGGTAACAGCTGTCCCTGGAGGAATGTGCAATTGCTTCGATTCTGGATAGTATTCTCCATGAAAGGGAGGCGGTGGCGGTTGCAGATTGTCGTAGGATGATGATTCCCACATGATGGGGAATATAGATGTTGGTCCGATGTATGTTGAGTGCACGACTATGGTGTCCGACGGGTGCTGTGAATTGTCAATATTGGAAAAATGTTGAAGCAAGGCTTGAGAAAATTTGCATTTTTATTAAAATACACCCCGACAAGGAATGTGATGTGCATGCGATCTGGGATATTGGATTCATGCAATGGAAGCAATGCTTCTCGAGAGATTGATTGCAATGAGACTAAAACCGTTCAGGTAAACATAGTAGGTAATGTCTGTGGGGGAACTCAATTTCCCTGCCACCAAGTGCATTGCAATGCCGTAAATCCACAAAATATTAGTTCACATCAAAATGCCCATGACACATTATGTGCAACATTTTGGTGCGGGTGAATGATGGCTCCCTGCTCACAAAAACCGATCCCTCTGCAATAAGAGGTTCCTGACCGTCATGGTCGTTCTTCCTTCGAATTCCATGTTCATTAAATTAAACGAACAAAAAAACAGGCCCGCCATTACAACAACAAAAAAAATGAGAGGAAAAACGACAACTCACAGTATTCTTAAATTCCACCAAGGAATAGGTACACGACGGAGACTTGCCCGTCGATGCCCCCAAGACAGAAACCCGGAGCGTATCCGGCGGATACTCCGTCGCCACCCCAGGCTCTCGTCCCCCCGATGGGGGGGACGCCGACGACGACGACGACGAAGCCGGATCCTCCGGCGACACTTGCTGCGTCATCGGATGAAGCTGCCGCGGCACGCTACCCCCGTCGTCGCCAGCCATCGTGGAGATGACTTCCCCCGACACCACGAATTTCCCCCCCGAATTCGATGCCATGGTCGATGCGACCACCGATGCGGTCGCGGCGACCATGGGATGATGGGAGGACGGCGATGAAACGTGGTACGTGGTGGAATGCAGGGCGTGGGCGTGAGCGACTCCCGACACGAAGCCGCCGCCGCTGCCCTTGCCACCGGAGGCGACGGGGCCGCCGACGACGATGCCGCCGGAACGGTGTCTCGCGGAGGAGGCAAAGCCGCCGACGACGACGTCGGAGCCTACGACGCAGGCGCCGGTTTGATGGTGGTGATGGGTGCAGGAAACGAGCGGACCGGAGGCCAGTCCGCCCATGAACATTAGCAGTAAACAGGGTGGGAAGCTCGCCATGATGGCGGCGAGGATGAAGGGGACCAGCCGTCGCATGATGATGGTGGTGGTGCCCGCCTTTGGTCCTCCTATTGCATTGATTTGTGCTGGGAGCGCGAGGTTGTCCCACGTTGCTTTTGAGGGCTTTGATGGGGAGCTAGATATGGTAAAAAGCAAGGGTAAATAAAGGAGGCGGCTGGCGGCACTGCAGGCTCTAATAACTTAGAAATTCCAAAAATGGCAAAAGTTCGTTGATTCTTTTAGGAGTATCGTACTTCTTTGGGGCGATATTAGCGCTCAAAACCAATAACCAACCAACCAATGGGATTCTGAAAA